>VWZN01008493.1:291202-326717 GCA_013396955.1 Regulus satrapa
TGCCAGTCTTGTGGTATTTACACTATCCTGTTCCAGGTCTGTAGTTCAGGCTTTGGCCCTCCTATACTCACCACCCAAGATGATGCAACCAAATTAAAATCATTGCATGAATACCTATTTATATCACATCCATGATTTTTAAAAAAATTATCTAATCATGTCACTTTCCAGTTTTATATTAGGCCCATGAACAGCTGGGCCATCTGAGAGATCTCATCAAGCATGAAAGCAGAAGAGAATAAGCAGAAAACTTTTAAAAATAGTTACAGCATACATATGTATGTCCTGCCACCAGGTATTTAAAACTCAGTAAATTCATAAGTTGTTAAGTTATTATAAAATGTGTTAGCCTGACAACAATGAGTCACTTCTTCCCAAGTCATCCAAGCCTTAAAAACTGTGGGTAGAGAAGAAGAATTTATTAAAAATTATTATACAAATAACTATTAAGACTATTATTACCCAGAATAACCATACAGAACACAAAGGGTTCTTATTATTCAATGATTTGAAGAGTCATAAAATGAAGGAATTAACAATGCTAAGTGATTTATTTCTCATTAATAGGAGAATCCAGCTGTACAAAATGTAGCAATGAGACAGTGGAATCCACTGAATGGAATTTTTCAGAATTCAAAATTTGCCACACTTAGACTCTTACACGTAGAAAAGCATTAGAATGCTGCCAGAGGTCAGCAGAAGCACAGGAATTGTGTTATTTAAAGGAATATTTTTCACTGAGCAAACATCACTTCTTAATACCTGTGCTGACATCACTAGCTAACCCCAGCTCCACAATCCCCTGCCTCAGCAAGGAAGCATCCATACCATTTGTTCCTTAGTCAGCAAGAGGAGAGAAAATAGAGATGGAAGAGACCACCTAACAGATACACAAAGAATAACCATTGAAACCAGCACTTCTGTGTTTCCTGTGAGGGGGCTAAAATCTTCCTTTTTTCACCATTATTCCAAATTAGTAAATTTGAGACAGTAGGCAGTAGATGAAACAGACACCCACACCTACCAACAGGCAAATGTGTTCTAGCTCCCCTCACAGAGTTGTTTCTTGCTGAAACTGATCTGTTCCATAAAAGGTTATGATTTCCAGTATATGAGGCAAACTCATAATGAGGTCTAACACAGCAAAAACAACTTCTTGCTAACTACTTCTTCTCATTGATCCTTCAGCTCAGAGGCAAGATCAAGTGCTGGCATCCACTTGTGCTGTAGCAGTGGACCAGTGTGCAAAAACAGTAAAACAACCCCTTAAAGTTTGAGGAGAGGAAACCTCCTGCTTTGGGTCCCATTGAGAGTAAAGCTAATGGAAGAAGATCAAATAGGTCTTTGTCTATCCAGTCCTATATGTTATTAAATCAGAGGCAAGATTCTAGGACAGTGCATTGAAGCTATTGTGGATATAGATTGATATTTCAATCCTGTCACGTTTATCCACACACAAAAGGCCAGAATTATTCTTCCTGCTACGATAAGTATGCTAGATGACACAAAAGAAAGCTGTGTGAGAGACCACATGGTTTTACCTATTCTTTCCTGCCTGTGTTGGACCTTATAAAAAGTGATCTCTTGTCTTTTCAGAAAGACAGGCAGTAGCCATTTATAGGTATGCAGCAGAGAAAGCAAGAAGTATAATAGTAACTTATTTGGTGCCTAGCAATGGGCATATAAAGGGGATTTGATGGGAAGATTTACAGGCAAGGAAGAAAAAATTCAGAAAGCTTCTTCAAATGCACTATGTAATATATTATTGAAGTTTTCAGGTTTTTTCTGTCCACAGCTGAGGTTTTGAAAAACAGCTTCTTAAAACAATCACAATGGTTTTAATTAGAAGCAAAAGCAGCGTAGAGTATGCAAGCACATAGCAGGGAGCAAGTGTACCTACAAGCTGATTAGTAGCTCTTCCTCAAAATTCTGCAAAGAAAAAGTAAAAGCTTACTTTAAAGAGCCCAGGAGACCTGCATATGATGAAACAATTCATTCTGACATAACACATAAGATTTTTTGGGGGAAAGTCACATTTTTCAACTTTTCAAGCTCCACGTATACACAAAAGGCATGATGAAACACTATTATTTCCAGCCAACCACACTTTCTGCCAGAAGTTGCCCCCTTTGTAGGAGCATATTGTCAAGGCCCTGTGGCCTGCTCAGCCACACCTGCTAGCAAACTGGCTTTTTATTCTGTTCCACATGGTTTGCACAGGAACACCTGAGGCAAGGGTAAGTCTTCCCCTTCCCAGGCACAGGAAGCACAAGAGACAACAGTTTCCATGGACAATAAGAGATATTTTGCTGGTTCCGACTAAATTACCCGCTCAAGTACTTTCCTAAATATCTATAGGAAGACCCACCCATACATATCTGAAAATCTTGATCCTCACACCATGTTCTGTCTTCATGCAAACAGAGTGCAAACCCATAGACACGTTTAGCAGTACTTCCCATTCATCTCATCATTGAGACGTTTCTGAAAACCTAGGTTTTTCCTCTGGGATGAAAAGCAGAGAGGATCCCAGTAATTCAAGGGGACATCTGGCTTCACAATACACACAGAGGGGGAAAAAAACAGGATGAAAGCTGTTGGACTCCTCTCAACTTTGCCTCAGATGTACTGGAGCATACTAAGAAAATCACATTCAATGTCTCAGTTTCTAGTCACAGGACTCAAGAGTATTACTACTGCCCAACACCAGGCAGGTATGTCAGGGTTCAGGATACATATGATAGTCTAGATTTTAAAACAGAAAGCTGTATATACAAGTGCAACAGTCTATTGGAGAGTCAAAACTGAACCCAAATATCAAGGGAATGTTTTAGTGGAAAAGAAATGAAAATAATTTCTCTTTGTTCTCTAGATTCCAGGATATGAGCAACACTGTCAAATAGCACTAGAAAATAACATTCAATGAAGCAATAAGGGCTTCTCTTTGTGAAGACTGTTTCATTATAAATTCATTTTATTCTGAGTCAGAAGATTCACAAGTCTTTCCTGGTTTTTGTTTACATGCTCTTAGAATTGTTTCCCTTGTTGTCATATTCCCTCTTTCCAATACAGTACGAACAGAAATCCTAATGCTCTGCATTACAAGCTACCCTGCTTTATTAAGTTTCAGAGACATTACCACAGATTTAATCTATTAAAGCCATTAGTAATTGCAAAGTATAGAGCAATCATTTTCTAGAGTTAAGGAACAAATATAAAACAATGAGAAGATTTACAAATAAGTACAAATCAGAATACTTCAGAGTTTTCCAGGGTCATTTCTATATTTATCACATTTATCGCATCTTTCCTTTCTACTTTCCCTTTGCACTTTCCCTCTGTATTTCCAATGTCCCATAGTCTTTCTTTCCTCATGTCTTCTTGTCCCAGAGACAAAATTCAATTATAGACAATATAAAGATAATATTTCACTCAGGCCAGATGACTAAGATCTCTCAGGACTGAGGCTACTGTCTCCTCTAACACAAAGGTATTGGGCAGGGAGATTATGTCACCTTGTTTTAATTTATTTATTTAAGCTTGGGATTGTTATCTTGCTGTAAATTTCAAGGGCCCACAAGTGCTTGCAGGTTTTACTAACAGCTAGACAAGGTCAACACTAACAGAGAGGTTGATGATTCAACCTCAGCTAATTCACCTGTCAGTAAAACCAAAAATGCCTTGGTGCATCCACTGCCCTCCCATTGTGTAACATTAAAAACTGCTTTCTTGTCACTGAAGACAAATTAAATTGTTCTGCCTAGTAATAGCCCTAATGAGCTTCTACCAAATGCAGCTCTGTAAGCACAGGCTTGCCTACAGCATGTGGGTTGCCCTGCAGAGGGTCTCAGACACTGCCCCCAGTCTGAACCAGCATACTTATGTGGATTGGCACTCAATTTTCACCAAGACGCAGTCTTAGTCATAGCAACTCTCTTCCTTTGCCTTTTCAGCCTTTATCAGTATTAAAAGGGGAACAACAACAAAAAAAAAGTCCATGAATAGTCAGGATAGTTACCTCAACAGGGTTAGATAAGCATGTAACAGGTTCAGGTAAGTATGTGAGCTACCCACCATCCATAAAGAGGGAGCTCCTCAGGTAATGCACTCTCTCAGATATTGGTCATACTGAAATAAATGTCAGAGCTCACACAGACTTCAGAGTAGCAATTTGTCTTCCTTAAATTGCCAAAATTACAAAATTGCCATGAATATCCCAAAGAACAGACAATCCAGAGATTTCAGGTACTTTTGTTTTGTCAAGATATCAGTACTTCATAAAGAGGCTTGGCCCCAGTTTTGATTTAGGTTAAAAGGAGCCCACAATAAGAGACATACAGGCATTAACAGTAAAGCAAATATATTTTATCCTGAATTTAAACAGTGCTCAACTTCATCTGTCTGGCCATTGTCATTTTCCCCATATTTTTAAGAGCTGCCTGGGCTGATATTTTCTTCTGCTGCTTTCTTCTTTTTCTCCTTTCCAGAAAACTTCTGGCTAAATTTGAAGTGCAGCTTGGCTAAGGCCACTGTTAAGAAAACTTAAAACTTACTACCAACATCACTTTAAAGCAATCTTTAGCACATGTTGTTCTACAGCTACCTCAAATTTTTCAAGACAAAGGCTCAGCATCTCATCTACAGGATGAAATAGGAAAGGATTTGGGTTTTTTTGTAAAACACTAGAAGGAAATACTATTGTTATGTGTAATTCTTAATAACGATAGTACCAAATGCATTTTCTCTGAAAGAAAGCTGCACTGGTAGGCAGGTTTTCTCCAGCTCAGAAGTCTTGCTCCCCTTCAGCATTACTCTCCAGCAGGTAGAGATTACTTTTTATATTATCTGATATGATGTAAAGTATAAAAATATTTTGCTTCATTTCAAGAAAGGAGGGGGCCAAGATTACCTATGTACTAGAATTTATAGTTCACAAACATTTCCCCAGGTGGAGAAAACCTTTAACTACCAATGACCTTACTAGCAGCTGCTAGCAGTTACTAATAGATGACAGCATTAAGAAACATTTAAAAAAATTAAAATTATTTTTATCATAAGAGGAACTTTTCATTTTAAATGCAATGGTCTTTTGAATTACAAGTTACTTGAACAAGTTTAGTGAACAAATAATAGTGATCACTCACTTGTCTGGTTCACTGTGTCTATATATCATGCTGTTTACTGAGACCATGCAACCCACCTTGAGTTTGGATTGACCCTTTAAGGACTTAAGAGAAATTTTAGAGAGGGAATTAAATTCAGAGGTGTGCCTATAAAATTAAACTGCTGCTTTTTGATAGTCTCATAGCTTTTCTGAGACATTGAGAAAGATTACAGCCTGATCCAAACAAAGCAGCAAGTGTAGGAATTGGGAAAGCTACCACAAAACAGAAGAGTGGTTTTATAAAAAGCTGTACAGTGTTACAATAAGTTGGTTGTAATTGCACACACAGCCACAAAAATGCTACTAGAACATTGCATTCAGAAATATACATGCACAAAAAATTGTAAGCTTTCTTCTCCTGGCTATCTGCATACCAAAGCACATGATAGCATGTAGTCATAACCTGACTAGTTAAGTTTTCACAGGTTATTATTTTCTGAGACATCATTTCAAGAATGGCAAAAATAGTTATTCAGTTCTTGAGGCTCAGGTGCTTGCCTGCAGGATGACAATTATGTACTTTACAGACGAGGGAGCAGACCTCAGCAAACACTGCTGTCCTGCAGCCCTCATGTTCACCAAGAAAAATCACAAGTTCCTGCATCAGAGGTTATCCATCTCCTCAAATAGCATGAGCAGAGGACTCCAGAACCTGATTTAGCTGGAGTCAAGCAGAGAGCTTCCACCAAGCAAACAGGAGAAATGTTATTCTGGTTGGTGGGCAGCTGGGAGCACTAATAGCTTCTGCTAGTTGGAGCAGGTTTAGAAGTGAGCATTTGTTACAGTACTCTCTGTCCTATACTGGTAACCCAGCTGCCAACTCTGGGTTTGTAACAGAGCTACGAAGCAGAAAGCAACCCTGATAGCAGCAGTAGCTGCCACTCTGTTTCCTCCTCAAAGAGTACCACCGACACAAAAGCAATGGGTGAACACAATACATAACCTTTACAAGCTGTCCATGCTTATAGTTTAATCTACCACAGTCACCTGAAACTGAAGGTTGTATGACACCCTTACCCTTTGCTGAAAATGGTGATGGTACAGGAAAAACTATGCACAAAATCTGTTTCTGAGTATAAGCCAACATATCCAAATATTAAAAGACTCTAGATACCAGAAAACCAAAAGCAAGGTTAAATAACCACATTTAAGAATTGTCTATTCAAGAAAAATAAAATAACATATGGATCAAACTCCTGCCCTTCTTAGCTTGTGGTCATTTACTGCAAAAACATCTGCACAAGGCTAAAATATTATTTGTGCAATTACCATCAATTATGATGCACAAGCTAAAGGTCCAAATTGACATAACAGAGCTTCAAAAGAGACTATTAAAGCAATTCTCATTGTACCCCAGCTAGGTTAGCTTTACTCACCACATAAAAACAACCCAAGCGCCACAGAAACCCACACAACATCACTGAGGGGTCTTCTTAGGTTCCTTCAGCAGTTTAGCTGCAGGCTGACAGCCAGCTGCTGAGGAACAGTAACAAATAGCCTAAGGAAGTGGATTCGGGTATTTTTTTAATTGTCATTAACAATAGAATGGCCTCAGATTAGACACCTCTGGTCACCTGTGGCCCCTGCTGCCTAAACAGGAGGCAATCAGACTATCTACCACAGGGATAGTAGTGGCAGGCACCCAGCTGGATTTGCCCCTCCACGGTGAAGCAGGGGCAGACAGTGCCTATGTAGAGAACTTTTGTATTGGTATGAAGTCTGTAGAATGAGTTTTGCTGGGCTCTGAAGACTGATGAAGAAAGCACTTTCAGCCAAAACTTCTGGTATGTTTGTGACAGCTCTGTGTTGAAAGCCAACATGCCGACACAGCTCCATCTTTGTCCTGTCACTACTGTGAGGTTTCCTATGAAGTACTTTTCCAGGTGGAAAAGTTGCTAAATTCTATAAACTATAGCAGGAATTTATCCTTTAATAAAAAACAAATAGAGAGCAAAACTACAAAAGCCAAAGGTGACTGATGTTTTGACATGGCAGTGGTTCAGATGACTGCAGGACTGTTTCTGGCTGTTTCACCTGTAACACAGACTGGTGAATGCCTCCTCTCCTTTTCAAAGCAAAGCAACGCAGCCCTAGCAGTGCTGCCAGCCAATGCCAAGGTCAGCCAGCAAAGCCTTGAACCCTGGCTCAGGTTAACTTTCCTCCAGGAAACCTCTACTTTTCCAGCAAGCATCTGTCACCCACAGCCTGACCAGTGTTGTGTTTCTGGCAGGGCTCTTCCCAGCTGTCTCTTTCCACCAGAGAAAGGAAGCAGTTTCCCCAGCTTCTCATTACTCTGTGAGATTAATGGCCAGTGTGAAATGGATGCTGTGTTTTTTGCTGAGTGGGATAGTGGCCCTTCACTGTTGTGTTCACTCAGATGTTTTCCCTCCCATATTTGGAGGTATCAATGTTGTCTGGGCTTTCCTGGACAAGGCTGGTTCCTGCTTAGAACAGCTTTGAGCTGTCTCACACAGGTGGAGAGGTGTCCTTTTAGGAAGCTAATGTGTTAATGTTGGTTGTACCAGCAAAAAGCAGACACCAATCCTTAATCTACTCCTGCTGCCAGCACAACCCAGGGATACTGTGCAGGGGCTGCTGCCTTCTGCTGTCCCCAAGTAAGCATTAGCACAGGTAGTCACCCTCACATTTCAGGCAAGCAAGATCTAGGCAAGCTCTTTTTCCTCTCTGCTTGCATCAGTGCTTGTTCAGGCCCTTAGAGGTATTTCCCTGAAAGTGCAAGTCTGAGGCCACCACATCTTTCTCTGGCAGACTTCTCTCAAGGTGATTTGGAAATGGTCTCATGGATCTTTAGGGCATGGCATCAGCACCACATACATTGAGGTTTCCAGTGTGCTGACAATTCCCACCAGTGCTGCTGTACACCAAAGCAGTCACCACGGTGTAAACTCTCTGTCCTTTCTAAGCAGCAAGGAATAGTTAAGCTTTTGTTTCTGGTAGTTTGTTTCTAATAAAAAAATAAAATCTGGAAATAGCATATGATGGCTTGGATCTGGGACTGAATCCAGTACTGTCTTTAGAGGACACAAGTCGTGAGGGATGTGTCATATTAGTAGCTTGCAGCTAATGGACTGGCAAAGGCTGGAAGCTGCACTGGCTTGCTGCCCAGAGCCCATGGAACTGCTCAGGTAGCGGCCTCCAACAGTTTGGCCAGTGGACCATGACAGTTTCTTCACCCAGAGGTAATTAGCTAAGGTTTCCACAGGGCACCAGCTTTGTTCATAAGGGCTATCATCCCCCTCCTACCTCAGGTGTTTAATGTCTTGCTTGGACCACAAAAATACCTGTGTCTGTGTCCTCAGTTAAGGCCTACTGCAAATTTCTACAGGGGAGTAACTGCTTCTCTGCATCTGGCACAATCAGAGCAATAAGCACTGGAAGATAATAAACAGAGCAGGCAAGAGAAGAGTGTCTGACTGTCTTTTGGGCATCCTTTGTCCTTTGGGCAAAAGGATGTCGAAGAACCCATTCATAAGGAAAACATCATGAGCGCGACAAGTGACAGCCTGTCCTACCAGTTTATGTCAGAACCAAATCCAGCAGAAAGGCTGGATGTAGTGCAAAGCATTCATCACAGCCTGGCATTAGCAAGCAAGAAGAGCTTATTTTCCACTTAGTTCAAGGTGGTAGGAAATAGTGAAAAAAGTTTAAAATTATAAAAGGAGAAGGGGAAATAGCAGAGAAATTGGAGGACATTTTGCTTTCTTTGCCCTGAATAACAAGAATAGCTATGAAACTAAGAAAAGCAGTATTTAGCTTAATTATGAGAGCCTCCTGCAGCAGACAAGAAAACAGCACTGTGTCATGAAACTGAGGTCAAAGGTGTGGCCAAGCCTGTCTGCACTGCACAAGAGCTGATAGACAAGGAGGCAGTGGCAGGGCACAGAAGGACATACCATGGCCTCTGGCTTTCTGGGGCCCTAACTCACATGGCCAGGTACCATTTATAGCTGAGCCAGCAGCCCTGTATGCATAGTGTTTAACACCAACATCAAACACGCTCAAGAAAACGTTGACAACCATCATCAAAACCCTGTGTTATTTCTAGAAAAAGCTGCACACTTAAGGCATGGAAAAGAGATGTAAGCATAAATTTCCTTATTCTAAAATATGTTCCTGAGCATGAGGTAGTTGCCATCATCTAAAGAGACCTAGGTGCCTACATGAGACTATTCAAGGGAAGGAAAAAATTATGATTTACGAAACAGTGGTGCTTTGTAGTATAGAAATGCATAACCTCTCCTTAGTTGCACATTTAACCTTGTCTGGATATAATACCACACCCTATTTTCATTAACTTAACTTTTACTTCCTCCAATGCAAATATTATGTACAGCTAAGCTGGTTACAATTCTCTTGAAGATACAGTCTTAAATGCTTATTGCTAACTTCTACACTAAAGTGCCTGGCATAGTATGACAACCATTCTTGGCAAAAAGTAAAACATTAGATTTCTAATTTTCCCAGTTTCCCATTCTGTAAACTGTTTCACAGAGATTATCTGCATTTTTTCAGTGCAAACTTAGTTACCTTGTACAAAAAACACTTGTTCACTCTTCCAGTTGGGAGAACCTGTAATTTACCTGTTAACAGGAGATTATTTGCTGCATTTATCTTCTTAGCTGCAAGAGCTAAGAGCTGCATTATTTGACAATAATATAGGAAGTTTTTTAAGTAGAGCTAAGTTTAAGAAGAGAGGAAAGAGCAGCATGGATCACAAGCTACCCCAAAAATTATTATTCCCATGGTTTTAATGGCTCTATTTGAAAAAATGCAATATACCAGGAGAAATTAGTTTTTCCTAGGAACACAAAATTGATACAGTCATCCAAAAATTCAGTAAGAATTTTCATTCTTGCCTTGTCTTTAAGACTTTCTGGCTCTACTTCTGTCCTCTCTTCACAATTCTTTCACAGTTATTGCTTGCCTGCAAAGAGAAACTGCAACACCTCTGCATCAAAAATATGATCAGCTTCTGCTCTCTCTTCTCAAGCTACAAGAGCTGGCTAGACACCTAAGAGGCAAAAAGCACACCAGAATCCACTCCTTTGACTTGGCTAGCAAAAGCAGAATCTGTCCCCAAAGTCCAGACCTGAACAAGGTCATCTCAAAATATCCATAAAATTATGAGATTTTCAGGCTATTATTTTTTTCTTGGGGAGCATTTGTAAGAGGCATAAAACTTTACATTACAAATAACCGAGGTTTGCTGGATTTTGTATAAATCAGTTTCCTGTCACACATTTTCCTGTTTTTATTAGTATTTTTAAACTACCAGGTGTGAAACTGGCAGATCCTAGTTTGGAATTTTTTTTTTTTTTTTTTTTTTGAGTGAAGTCTTTTGCTGTCAGCTGACAGCTGATTTACTGTCATTGCCTTCATATATGTCACTGGGGTGAATAAACCAAAACAAGTGATTCTTTACTACAGGAACTGAATTTCTTCCCAGCACCAACAGCTCTTCTCCTTGAGTTTTTGGAGATGACTTTTCATGATTGCAAACCCTATGCTGGCTTTGTGGCCCATGAAGATTGCATCAAACATCACACAATCAAATCAATCAACAATGTTATCTTTCAGAATTTTTTGCTTGTTTAAGCAGATAAATGAAAACAGACAAAAGTCAATATATAAGGGATTTGGTTATACAAACAATTAAAATGTAATCTCATGTATTTGAGATCCCCAAATAATATATCTGGAAAGAGATGTGAGTCTGTGGAGTCCAAATGTCTCAGGAGCTGCAAAGTATATATCAAATGAATAGAGTTTATGGATCACCTTGTTTGAGGCTTGAGACAATCAGTGAAGGAACACAGGAATATCTAAAAAATAGGTAGAGATAGTGCTTCAGACTCAAGATTATGGAAAACATGAATCATGAAGACATAGTTTGTTTATTTGTCTGTTTTTAAAGAACACATTCTAAATGAGGAGAAGAAAGCAGAGAAGATAGCACTGGAAGCTCTTGGCATGCTGGGAGATGTGGCTGTGGGTGGTGTGCTTTCAAGTGTGTTGCATGTTGTGCATAAACTGATTCAGACCAGATGTAGCTTGTGCTTTTGATATGGTGCTACTGATTTGTTTTTCTCTGCTGAGTCTAAATTAAATTCAGTGTTGATTTCCTAGATCTAAATTATAAGATAGCAAGTCTTCTCTATAAGCAGTTTCTAGCAGTTACAAAGAATAGTGGTTTTGTGTTAGCATGAGAAAGACATTGACATACCTTGTTATTCATGTTATATTTTTGAAGGGTGAGAACTTTCTGGGAAAACAATTTCAAGCAATCCAACATTACTTCTGTAAATTCTCACTTTATTTTTAAAATATTGTTTCTTATATTGAAAACTGTTTTCTTCTAATAAAGTGATTACTCTCTTGTGTGAGCCACAAGTCTCAGAACAACTCACACAGAGTCTAACTTCCCGCTAATGGGTTGATATTGAGCTTACTATGAGCTGACAATGTATCAACTGCTCGTCATTAAATCATTCCCAGTATGAACATTAAAGAACTTCACCTACTTCAGCAATGCAAGGTAACTTATACTTCTGATTTCCAATTCACAACAAAGTAAGTTGAATTCAGCCTACACTGCTGACTTCACTGAATTGGTGCATAATGAGCTACCATAAAAACAATGAGGTTTTGCAAGTATATATTGGGCATTCTGAAACATGTTCCTTTGGTCATCCAATGTATTACAGCTTCTCCAGTGAAACTTCCAAAAGGAAATGGACAGTCCTAATATCCTGCTTTAAACTATTAACTCCATGTTGGAAAAAAGTAATTCTCTTAAAAGAAAGGTCTTTCAAATGCAAAAGTTTTGTATTCTATTTTTTTTTTCCACTACAGCAGTGAAAAACAAAGAAAGAAAACATTATTCAAATGTCCTTAATTTTGACATTTGCTTTTTTTTCTCAGTGGTATTTTTATGGGGTGTTTAAATATCAAAGATTCATAACCCACATTTTTCTGTAGTAGTCTGGCACCATATCACACCTGCAGAATTGAGAAATTTATTTGCAAGGAAGCCTCTGTGTGACAGACCTATCTTTTTTCAGTGAGCAAAAGCCTATGTAGATTAACACATACTACTGGACAGTTATTCAGAAGAAATATGTCTCAGAAAAGAGTTACAAAATTGAGGGTCTCAAATGCACATTTTACAAGGAAAGATTCAGAGGTCAGTCTTTTCAAAGAGACGGTTAGGAAGATATTTGTTCATAACTACATCCATGAAGATAAGAGGAACCTCACGGTAGTACATTAAAATATTGATATGCATGCTGCCAAAGATCAAACTCTGTGGCTGCAGAAAGAACCAGATAGGTTTTCATTTCTTTAAATTTCTGCCCAGGACCAGTTTATCACTGTAAACTGTGTCATTTCAGGCAACATCTAGCTATCCCTGCTCGAGTGGGCAGCAGCCTCTGGAAAGGGGTGAGTGAGCAGATGAGGCAACAGTTGCTCCAGTGATCTTGTCTGAGTCAGATGTTGAATGCATGTTAACAACTTTGAATAATAAGATATGAAACACCAGGGAGCTGAAATTAGAAATATTCAAATGCAGTATTAAATGTTTGTTTTGAGAAATAAATAGCTATGGGAACAGTTTCCTGTGGGATCCAGTAGATTTTTCATCATAGGATATGTTTAAAATAAAACCAGATGTCTACTAAAACTTATACATGACTAGGAGCTAAGGACTTTATGCAGACATCAGTGACTTGAATTCCATTACTTGCTTTATTTAGGAAGTCATCATAGGCCTTTTGGCCTCTAAATTAATGAACCCAAGAACCTTTGACAGAAGAACAAAATTGCCATTCAAGATATTGCCTTGCTACAGGAGCATTTGGTCTAAAGAACCACAAGTTAAAATGTGTTCAATTTGCTGGTGACAAAGAAGTTGTCATAGTCCTTTCCAAAAAGCATTTTAGACTTCAGAAGTTGCTCTCTTCTTCTCTTCCCAGGTTTGGCTAATGTAAACATGAACTACCTTTTCTCTCCTTGATGTTACTTTCACCTTTATTTCCTCAGATAGGAAAAGTAGGAGAGTAAAAAAAATTGGGATGAGAACATGATACACCTGAGATTTGTTTCTTCAATGGAAAGATTTTTCTCTATATTCCAGTTTAGGGGGAAAAATTCTGTGTTTGCTTTTGTTACAGTTGGTTTGAACTTTTAAAGCATGTCAAATCACCTTTGAACTTCACAGAAAGTTGAAAAAATTGGAGTTTAAGTTTAAAAGAAGAATATTTCTTTCTTAAAAAAACAAATACAATAAATGTGGCATAACAGAGATTTAAAGATACACTGTACTCTTTGAGGAAGCAACATAGTTAACCAGATGGGTTGAAGAAAGAGCTAAATGTGCATGCATGCACATATAGAAACACACAGAGAATTTCCTTAATGACTGAGGACTATTAAGCACACTGTAACATTCAAATGCCATCTACATTTTTTGCATTTCCTAATTTAAGGACATATAACTATACTTAAATAGTTTTACATGTAATTGTATAATTAATTACAAAAAGCAGTTATATTGACATTCAGGATACCCACAAACCTTCTCAGATGGGTTTGCACTGCCTGCTCACCTATAGCCATTTGCAGTAGCTGGCTAATCTCTCTGGCCTCCAAGAACACTCTTTGTAATTTTCCAGCATCAGTTTTGGAATAAACAATGTCTCCAATCCCTACAAAAGGATCCTAGAGAAATTGTGTAGCTAATTTAACTTGCATGTACAAACAAGGGAAGCACAGACACCTCTCCTCAAAAGCCTGTGGTCTAGGTTTTCTTGAAAGGATACCAGCATTTACTGAGATGCCCCTAACTGTTCAGTTTCCAAAACAGATCTGTACCTTTGTTCTGAAGATTAAACCCCTCCATTTTTTTTTTTTCATTTGAGCACCAAAATTTTCTAGTCACTTTTCATTTCCATGGCTCAAAAGCACCATAAAAGAAGCTACCATGCTAGTTCAAATCAAGATAGGTTATTTTATTTAGTCCTGCTCCTGACACTGCAAATATGACTAAGTAGAAATCAGTATTCCATTTATAAAATGTCCTCTACAAACAAATTATACTTATTTTAATTTGCTTTTCACAGAACCTCTTAGCATCACAGGACTGCAAACAATATGACTCAAACCATGAAGCAGTGACGCACTGCAATAGCTTTTTCACATCTTTCCTATGCACATCCTGTCTCATAGCATTTTAGCATGGAGTAAAAACAGAGATGGCAAAATCCTATGCCACAGGAGAAACTCAAACACGAATAACAGGGTTCACCATGCACTACTAAACTTGCCCAGCTGCTAACACATGCTGTTATGGCTGCCTGAGTGTTGACCTTGACTTGGGCTGTAGCTGAGGAGGTGGATACATGGCAGCATATTGATCCTTGGAGGCCAATACATCCACACAGTATCAATGAGGATATGAGATATTCAGTGACACAAGGCCAAGGCAGAAGGCAAAGACCTAAACAAGAACATCCACAGTTGCAGTTAGAGCTGCAGTTCAGAGTAGAGTGGTGTTTGTGATTCTCAAGGGCACTAGCAGCAAAGGGAGGGCTAGAGGACTCTTATCTGCCCTCTTTCTTCCTCACACATTCAGTACAGGTAGAAAAATACTGTAATTCTTCTAGGATTTTTGACCAAAACAGCCATATTCTTGGATCAACAAAGGGAGGAGTTGAGCTGTATGGTAGCAATTTCTTCCTAAACAGATTTTTTTTTTTCATTATTAAACTGCTTTGTGTTCCCTTCAAAACAGAAATATATAAAAAATCCTCCCATGAAGAACATTTGCAAACTTCTTTGCAATTTTCAAAAGCCTTGGGAATTTTCTCTAAGTTTCCACCTACATCAGCAGTTTTAAAAATTAGTCCCTCTCAGTAGGCAGATTTAACAATTGAATCTTCTCTATTTATACTCAGAATTAAAAAAGCAGAAGTTACAGTTTCTCAGACATTTGTGTTGAAAGACTCAGACAATCTTAGACAATTCACTTTTCCTTCAGACCTGGAGCCATTACAGTTCAGAGGTGTGTATTCCCCTCCATGTGTCAAGGTCAGGTCCTCTCAAAGATGGTCTTCCCATAACACTGTTGAGGCAGTATGAACAGGCCTCCTAACGTCTCTAATCATAGAAAAACCTAAAAATTTTAAGGCCTAGAGGTAAGCTCATTCACACAAGAAGCAACTTCCATGAGAGAAAGAAATGTTACTTCTTTCTCACTTTCCTGGGTCATAGTCTTGGATCAATTTTTAAATTTACAGACTAAAGTATTAGGTATATCTTTCTTGTGGGGTTGCAATGGGTCATTTAAAGTAAATGTAACATTTATGGTACCTCAAATTTTGTCCATACTGCAATACTTCTTGTTCTCAGCACAGCAGATACTACAAATACCAGAGGGCACTAAAGTGCTGGTGTTTTAATGGCAGTCTCAAAATAAAAAAGCTCATAAAACTGCAGTTATCTTAGTATTAGTGGTACTCATAAGTGAAAGACCATGAGATATTCAGATTCCAGCAGTAAATTCACAAAAGTCAGTGGGATAAGAGCTAGAATTAACTTGACCTTTGCAGAAAAGAAGTTAGTATGAAGGTTGGAAGTGGACAGTGGAAGTTCAGGACAGGGATTTTTGACTAAGCATGAAAACCTGAAGAAGTTGTGGCCTTCCTGAATGGATCCCTAAAAGTATAATCTGGGATGCTGCAAAAGCTGCTTTCAGCAAAGTGTTCATTTTGCATTGCCAGGGGCAGAGGAAGGAGGACAAGGAGTTTTGGGGCTATTGCTAAGAGAAGTGGAAATCATAGCTCAAGTGGCAGGAGTGAAATGAGAGAGCGAGAATAACCTCAAGAGTGAGACCTGATTGTCTTTTTCGCCATCAGCAAAGAGCAAAAGCAGATGAGAAATTTCTTCAAAAAGTTTTTAAGATTTCAAAGAAAGAAGTCCCAGCGGAATGACTGCAACACTGTAGAGAGTTGTCAGTGTAAACCCCAGCTTACCTCATTTGTGCTTGCTTTTGTTACTATTTAAACACAACTAAACTGCTCACAACTTATTAATCACTGCAATGTTGGTCTGGAGAGAGCATGAAATGAAAAAGAATGGACTCTAGTCCCTGGCCAATCTGACTAAAGAACTACATTAGAAATACATATACATCCAATGTGCTCTAGGGAGTATAACTTCCATCCTAATGATTTATAATCATGTAATCCTAAACAGCAACCTTCATCAAGCAATGGCAACATCCTAGTTGCCCTTCTATATTCATAAATTATTTCCAGTTTATGAAAGGGCCTCCATCTTCATCTAACACTGTCCAAAATATCTTTTGGACCTAGATTGGACAAACATGTAATTAATAATTATAGGAATTCAGCTTGCAAGGTACCCCAGAAAGGGCTCTGGTCCAATCATCTCCTCAAAGCAAGGTCAGATACAAGATCAGACCAGAGCGTTCTCAATCTGCATCTCAAAAACCTTCAAAGTTGGAGACTGCACAGCATCTTTGGACAACCTGCTCCATTGTTTTACTGTGCCAACTTGAGCATCTCATTTTAACTAATATCCATTATCCCTTATCCACCCAGTATAAAATACTGTGAGGAACCTGGCTCCATCTTGTTGATAACCTTCCTGTGGTTACTAGATAATGAAAGGTAAAGAGTATGTTTGTGTAGACAAAGCATTATATTTTTATGTTTGATATTAAGATAAATCCAAATAAACAAGTATGAAGTCTAAAAGATCATCAAGTTTTAGAAATCATAATCTGGATGCAAGTATCACAAATTCACTGCGCTGCAATGTGTGATCAAGAACAAGGTACAAAATGCACTTTTACTTCTCTAATTGTGTAGAATTCAAAACCTAACATAAATCTGTACTTTCCACAAGAAATGTCTTTGATATCATAGGCAAGGTATATAATTCACATGGGAGTAAACCAGGAATAGTCCTATTTAAAACTTGTCAAGTCACATGATTTCAGAAAATAGCGCAGCAGTTGATAGCAAACTCTCAAATTAGGACACTAAAAAGCCTTTCCATGGCAGAAAAAAAAAAAAAATCCACTCAAAAAATTTGCTTCTTCATGAAGGTTTTATTTGTTTATTATACCTGGAATAATCTACTCTTTCCCTTGTCCATGTTCCTCTAATCAGTCTATATGGTACCACTTTTCTGCTGGCAAAGCAGGGAGCCAATTATGATGCCATTATGCCTGAAGCTTGCCTCAGGCACACCCCTGCTAGTTTAAAACTTTTACCACCTCCCTGACAAGCTCAGTACCGTACTGATCCAAAAATCACAATTTGTGGACTTGTGCCCTTGACAGAAAGAATTGTTTCAAAGCTTGAAATTCCCAAGTCTTATCTTCAGGAATTTAACGTCTTCCACACATTGTTTTCAAACTAGCTTCCTGATAAATGTTTCACACAATTTGTCCCCTAAAATCCACTTTTCTTCACTGAAGAAGTCATTCAATGTCACCAAGAGGTCTGCGTAGCAAACACATAACAAATCACACCATGGGGCAACATTTAATAATCAGATCATATTTGACACATGCAGAATACATCTGAGTCCAAGAACCATAAAATATCCTCAGCCGTATAATTCATGCTGCAGGAGCAGACAAGCAGAAGAGAATCAGATGGGTGCTGGCAGCACACTAATTTCTTGTCAAGTGTAACTTAGGCCTGTCTAAATGAATCCAAAGGCATAGGCATCTTGTTTGATGGGTTCTCCATCTACAAAAAGACAAGGCCTACCATTAAATGCCACTATCATGATTGAAAGGCAATGTCTGGTGATCTTGTCTATAAAAAAAAGGAAATAAGGTAATTCCAAACTTGGGAGGTCCAGAAAAAAATTATTGCAGTTCTCACCTTGAAAGACAGTCATGAACATCTCCTTCCTCACTAGATAGTGTCCCACATGACAATCACGAGCAGGTGGATCACACCCACCATCCCTAGATTCAAGTTAGCAGCCCAGAAAATGCCACAGAGGGTGCATTATACAGGATGAACTTTCCTTGTATGTAAAGAAACCCCAGGCACATTCCCTGCACTGCCAGGTGCACGTCAATCAAGCTTTGCAAGAGTAACATCACCCTTCACCTGCCAAAATGTGAATTCACCCTCTGTTTTTACTCTTTGTTCCAGCAGCTCCCTCTCCATGGGTTTGGGCTTGAGGCTGGAGGCAGCAGGAGGAAGACCTTTAATCCCCATCCCAATGCTCTCTATCTCTCAAACTTTTCAGCCTTGAATTGACAGAGGACATCACAGATGACTGTGCATGTAGTCAAATGCAATTGTCTTCAGCTTTTGCTGAAAGAATAGAGAAAATAGGGGAACTAACTCAAAACTGCCAGATGGTACCTGATTTACAGGGTCCTGGAAAGGAAGTGCTGGTGCCAAGGGGCTGCTAAAAGGTCTCCTAGAGCCTGCAAGAATTTACAACACTTTTTATCCAAGACTTAATCACCCTCATGGACATTTTTGTAAAAGGAGCATATTTAGGCCAAATCAATACAGAAAAATCTAAAGGAATAAAAAAGACATCCCACTAGCTCAAACCACGTATAACATGGAGCCTTTTAAGAGTTGGTAGGCAAGAACTTCCTCTATAAGTTTATTGTATATTCACTTCTACCACACGATTTCCTAGTCTGCTAAACATTTTCATGTTGTCACCAGAGGCAATAGGAAAAAATGTGTTACCATACCTAAGTTATTTCAAGGCACTCTTCTTGCTTTCAGTAACTTAAGCCAATGGTTTAAATCAAAATTTTGTCTTGCCTCCAAGCATTTTAAGGGTCCATGGAAGATATTACAGGGTTTTCATTTCCACTTCAATGTGATAAATACTGCTACAATTACTGGCACCATTCTTGGCAGCCTCAGATGCACCAACCTTGCCTGTCGAGACTGTCTTTGAACTTGCCCTTCTAAACTCTTTCCTTTATATGAAAACATGATCTAGGGGAAGGAAGCTTGTGATGGCCTGCAGCTGCCCTCCATGCAGTCAGAGCACAAGAAGTTGCCTCATTTTAATTTGTCTAGTTTGAGCAAAAGCTGAAGATTTTACCCTGCAACTTCTGTACTTTTGACACCTGAGACACTCTGATGGAAGCCAGCTCAGCTCTCACTGAAGTCACCCCTCAACTCATCCATACTCCAGTCATACCCAAAATCTGCTGAGGTCTTGTGTAGGCATTAAAATTCCTCAAAGCTCATTTTGACAGAAAAACACTCTATTTCAAATATGTTCCAGCTGAGAAACACACATCCACTGTCCAGATCATAACAGCTGAGGCCTGCATTGTGCAGGGGATTTTCTGTCTTCCCCGGCTTCCTCCTCTGTCCATGAGAGAGGCATGTGTCCTCAGTTTCAGAGGGTCTTTACCAGGGTGGAAATAGAACTAAGATACCTAGAGAAATTTTCTTACAAAATATCAGACGGTATCCTTTGTGCAAGCCTTTTCCATGGGTGGCTTTAGCCTCTTCATTCTTCACAGGGCAGACCTGAGCACAACCTGTAAATATCCGATACTCAAAGAACAATGGCTGGCTCAGCAGCAGACTGTCCCTGCTCTGTCAGCCTTTTTGTATCTCTCTATGATTCTCAATATTTATCCAGTTCCTCTTTTCATCCTTAATAAAATTGTTTTATTTTCACTTACCATCTACAAGTAGTTTAAGAACAATTCAGTGTTTCCAGCACCCAGAATAACAAAAATACCCAGTATCTTTGACATATAAGAACAGATGTATAGTGTCTGAAAGAAATAAAGCACAGATCCACATACCAGCCCAGGAAATACATTTTCTATCAGGGAGAATTTATTTCCACTTTTAGTTAGACTATACTAAATTATACCAACTCAGTGATAAAGTGATTAGTCCATCCTCTGCTACACCTCCCCATTTAGTGCATGTGGAACATAATTAATGTGCAGTTTACACTTCTCTTGCAAAAATTAATAAACACCAGTAAAAAAATCTACATTACACTGTCTAGCATCAAATCACTTGGAAACCTCCAGAATCCAAGATTCTGCTGCAAATCACCACCATTTATTTAGACTCTTTCTATGCATGAAACCATGCTTATACACAAGTTGCTATGAAATAATTGTTCAGGTTGCAGATATTTTGTCAAATTCTTAATAATACTGAGAAATCTATTTCAGTCATACCATCCTTACCACTGGCTACAAATTCTGTTAAAAATATCTATAAATTCAATATGTCAAGGATTATTTTACATATGTATAAAGGTGTTATTGTTCATCAGCTCTCATCCCTTCACATTTGCTTCACTACTTTATTAATAAAAATTGACTTAGCATGTGCAGTTCCCTTTATAGCTCCCATGCTCTCCAATTCATACCTTTCATAATTTTTTAAAATTACAAAAATGTCACATCTTCTTTTCAGTTTCCATTTCAGATTTCTACAGTCACAGCACTCATTTTTATCTATTTGAAAGAAGATTACAAATCCATGGACTAATTTCAGGAACATTGCAGAAAATCTATTAGAGCAACTTACCACACACTGTAGTTTCAAACACTAAGGAATCAGAATTGAACTCTTACAGTAAAAGCTTTAGTAATCAAATCTAGGAAGTCTTAAATATATCATTATTTAGTGTCATTGTGAAATGTAATTTGCATTAAAATAACTATTTTTTTGTAACTATGGTTACAAAAAAAATTAATAATGATGAAAATAAATGTGTCCTAAAATATAGCCTTATAAGGGTAAACCCAAATTGCTCCTTCAAGTTCAGTCTTCCATTTAATTTTGATTTTTCAGACCTAGAATTGTATTAAAACTTAAAAGTCAAGTACACAGGCAGCCAATTTGGGTTTATTTGGAATTAATTTATTTTGAGAAATATGGTGGTGTGCTTTACTAGCCCCTTGTTGTAAGGAGCAATCAATAGTCTGCAGAAGTCTCAGCTGCTGAGGCTTCAGTGCTCACCACTGAAAAATTTTGCTCATTAGCTCT
This sequence comes from Regulus satrapa, assembly GCA_013396955.1. Taxonomy (NCBI): domain Eukaryota; kingdom Metazoa; phylum Chordata; class Aves; order Passeriformes; family Regulidae; genus Regulus; species Regulus satrapa. The sequence goes on from VWZN01008493.1 coordinate 312,440, forward strand.
TAGCTATATTTGCTGCTTAGCTTTGTAGTCTCTGCAGGGCTAATGAGTAAAAAGCAGTCAAGACTTATTTTAGCCATAAAGTTAAAGATCTGACTGAATGCACACAAATGGATGTCATGCTGAGGAAGAAGACACCATCATTACCCAGACACTTTTCTGAGTAGAGCCCCAATATAAAATACATCTATCCTCAAGTTTAAGAGTTTAGTTAAAAGTCTGAGCTTGTTTTTCTTTGCCTTCTGTTAAGGAAGCAAATAGTTCATATTTAAGGTTTAATGTTTGCAAACAAAAGAGAAGAGAATCACAAAAAACACCCTAAAATCTAAGACACTTATCCAGTTTTCCCACACACAGAACAACAAAATTTCCCATGCAACTTAGCCTAAATATCAAGCAACCTGAAACAAATCAACTAGAAGTAATTTTTTTACCATGTTAATAACTGTATTAGCAAATACTCATATAGCACTTAGGACAGTCATGTAGAGCAACCAGACCAAAAAGCAGCAATGACCCTTTTTTAATTGTAGCAGCACTTGATTTGTCACAATTATGAACATTATTTTGTGACCCATTGCTAACAGTGAGAGGAGGTGACTGTTTCCCTTGCGGAGGCTAACAGGCACAGAGCAGCTCCCTCTCACTGCTCTGCTGTAATGTCTCTCCCAGTTTTCCTTTCCACAGAGGGAACACCAAGAGAAGACAGCCGGACACAGTGTTCAGTATGAACTGGTTGAAGGCTTCAGCAGTTTAGCACAGCAAATATGTTTCTCCCACTTCCCTTAGAGGCACAAATCAATACAGTTGACTAATAGAAAGTCTCTCCTTCTTCAAATGTTCTAACGTAGGAATTTCAGAGAATTAACCTTTAGAATGTTTCTTCTTTGTGGTTTTTCTATCTTTACAAGAAATTAACTCAGTTCATGTCACTGTTCTTGTTTTTGTAAGTGATTGACAAGTGCTCCTTTTCTGCCTGCAGGCCAGGAGACAATGTAATCTGCAGCTATTTTAAGACCATTAGTAAATGTTTGCAATTTAGAAGAGCAACTCCCAAAATAAATGCAGATATGCGCATTCAAAAATAAGTGACTTGAAAGGCCAAAAGCTCCCACAAAGCTTATCAAAGTTATTTAAAACGGGCAAGTCTCAAAACATACAGATTTAGACTTTTAAATGCTACTCCTTGTAAAAGTTGCAGACCAAACACAAGGTTCTGATTTTCGTAGAAAAAGGGTGTTTTTTTCCAAACAGGCAGAGGGCTCAGCTTTAGTTGTTTGCTTTCTGAAATTTCTGTTCGTGTAAAAAATGAGAGTGCTCTACATAATCCTTTTGGCTAAAATGAAAAGAAAAACTTTCCTGATTGGTGGTTGAAGTTAATGAGAATTGATAAATTACTTTACATCCCAAAGAACATGAAATCTCCAAAGTTTTAGATTCCAATTGAACAAGAAATTACTTCTGCAACCCAGTCAGCAGGATCAAATATAACTGCAAGTTTTTTTTAATCTTATCAGAATGTGACAAAAATCAGAAAATTCATAGCTTTGTGACTGGAAGTTGTGAATGCACAAGTCACAAATATTCCATTTAGAGAATCATAGTTTATGAATGTTGCCTTTGCTTTCACAATGTTAATTTAAAATTTAGGAATCCTTGGGATGCTGGCAAACAGCTCCCCAGTGCTGACAGCAGCAGGAGGGTACAGAGGAGCAAATAATACCAGAAGACCTCCTTCAGCTAGACAAGCCCTATTTTCACACTTCCCCAGGCACACATTGCTCTCAAAGGTACTCTGAGCTCTCAGACAGTTAGCTAATATACTATGCTAAGCACAAATCCATGACTTTTCTCCTTTTTATGTCTATTTGGCAACTTCATCAACAAGCAGTTCCAATTACATATTTAGAGCAACTTGTAGCTGATGTGTTTGTTCTACCCCAGGAGGCAGGGTGGAGGACCACTGAGCTGGTGTTTGCTCCAGCACTGCTGTGCTCCGGCCCAAGCTCCAGTTTTACCAGACAGAGAGAAAAGAGCTTTCATTAGGAAAAAAAAAAAAAAAAAAAAAAAAAAAAAAAAAAAAAAAACTGAGTAGCACCAGAAAGAGTTCACAGAGAAACAGCACCTGGAGGCATTTACCCTTCAAACACCTAGGGTGAACAATGGGGACTGTGAGTGCTATCACACTTCATCTCCCCAGCTATAAATAGCAGCCCCAGTGAGATGTGCCCTCAGCCAGCCAAGAGATTGCACCCTCCCTCCTGGCTGGGGCCAGCACTGCCATGCTCCTGGTTTGTCTCCTCACCTCCCAGCTGTGCACCACACCACTGGTGGGTGAGGTGAAACATGGCAATGCTGACAAAAAGGTTGAACTGCACACCTTCGACCAGTGCTTTGCCTCTCACCCTCTTCCCTTACCCTCCTCTCTGTCCCTCTCCATTGCAAAGTCTTGGTGCTCCCCACACACCCGGTGTGGCCCCACTGATAGAACTCTACCCTGTGGGAGCCTTCCCCAGCACAGCCCAAAGCATGGCCTGGCTGGGTTTCTCCTGGAGTGAGGCTTGCACAGGGAATGAGCTATTTTAGGAATGTGGCACAGACTTCAGATACCCATCCAGAGTTTAAGAAGGTAATGAATCTTTTATTCTGCCAAATTTGGCTAGATCTTGAGCATTTATTCAGGAAATTCACCTCCATCATTTGGGTATAAGAGGAGTTTTGGCTTAGGAGGCAAAAAAAACCCCAAAGCACCTTAACTCTAAGAGGCAAAAATTATTTTTCTTTGAAATTCTCATGAGATTTCTAATTGGTTTGGTCCAAACTACAAGAACAATTTCAGTGTGCATTTACCCTTCTGCTTCCAGTCACAACCTGGAGCCTCAAATGTTGAGCAAAGTGTCAATGAAAAATATCTGAGAAACACTGAAGAGATAAAGAAAACAGAAAAATATCTCAAGCACAACACAAAAAACTATTTACCTCATTTTATTCCTGGAAGAGCACACTCTCTTATCCATCTGTAAGGAATGTGTATTTTATATGTGTATGGAACGTAAACAAGAAAAGCATGTACAATGTCACATGCACAAAAATTCTCACTTTTGACTATGTTTAGTTTGAAATACCTACAGCCCGCAAGTGTTGCTAGTGCTGTACATCTATCTACCTGTGCACAAAGGAGGGGGTGTTGCTGCAGCGCACATGTTCTTTGTTATATGTGGAGACTCTGTAGGAGAAAGCTGTCCACTTTCTCTCCACCAGTTACAAGCTTAACAATCATCTAATTGTGCATGGCAAGAATGTAAATGCTTACTTTCCACTACAGCCAAGAGATACCATTTTATTTCTGGCTCATCTAGCTCTTCAGATGTTGTGTCCCTGAGGATAATTAGTCCTGGACTCAGGGAAACTATTTCTCTTACATGGGGACAGTCTATCAAATACATCTTCACACAAAAACTCATTTAAAAGAATAAAAAACACTCCCTGAGGAACTGAATACATTTTCAGTCTTCTAGTCATTTCCAGCAGGTGACATATCTGAAATCACAGAGCCTCCCCTTGGTAACTAGGTGAGAGCAAATTAGCATCAATTTGAACTGAGGAAGCTGCACCACAGCAGCCTCCGAGGAGCAAGTGCTATTTGTTGTAAACAAATCTGATTTGCTCAGTTTTGCCTCCCCACAAATACTACACCGCAGTAATATACAGTGAAAGGTGTTTTACAGGGCAGGCCCCCATCATCACAGGAAATAGGCATGGTTTTTATCTCCCCAGGAGAGGAAAAATAAACATAACTGCTTGCAGCTACCGCAGATAGTGGCTGCAAAGTAAACTCTCACCAGAAGTTCCCCCCGAGGCTCCCTTAAATATTCCATAACTAGCTACATTCAAATGCATCTCCCAAAGGATCAAAGTACAATTTTCTTTCACTTTATAGAAGGCACTGAGTGGTTGCTAACAGTTTGCAGTTACAGTCCTTTAACTTCCACTACATGCAGAAAGAAATACTCTTTAAGGCTTTACCTGATGCAGTGATTGTCAGTGCCCACCAGAGCTTTATTTTGGCCATAGATGCTCATAGTGTTTTTCTGGGAGGACAAACATCTTGTTCAGACCCCATTAGAAGAGGAAGCTCAGATCTTACAGCAGTTTGGCAAGTCTCTGACCATGTAACTAGAGGTGTGCTGGTCCAGCAAAAAGGACTAGGGCTATAAAGAGTATGAACCCATCTAGATGTAAGTTATAGGTATAAACTACAGGCATGTCCTGATTTCCATACTTGGAGAAATAAAGTACCTCTAATACATTTTAAAATTAAAGGAGTTAAAGGACTGGTACAGCTACATCTGCCTAGGTCTTCTCCTGCATGCAGACACAGCTCCTGCACATTAAATTCTTCTAAATAAGAAATTAGAGCAAAGCCCTTCACAGACATTGGTGGAAGAGTGTGTCCTCTGGAGAGTGCAGAAGAAGCACTTGCTCATTACAAATAACGCAAGCAAAATCTGAAAGCCTTGCATGGTTTTTAGCACTTACTAAGGAAAAATTCCTAATTAAGGACTGAGTAATGGCACAGAGCTAAGACATGTTCCTACCAATCCATCAGGCTAACTGGCCATGATAGGCTGTCTAGATAATAAATGTCACTTAGTGCTCATTAACATGTCCTTTACTAAAACCTATGTGGAGAGGGCAGAAATAAAAATTATGCGAAACAGTGCCTAAAACTGACACCACCCTGGACCCATGGTGCAGGTAGGTAACATGTTGGTTCCATGGTTTGTCCTTGCTTTCCTGTGGACAGAAGGATTTCCACTCTTACACAGCAAATCAAGTGCAAGACCCCATTTCCAGCCTGTTGTGACTAACTGGAGAACACAGTGGTTTTCACATTCATGTTTACCTAATATAGACAGATATGCACACACAATACCTCTAGTTTTTCTATATTAAACTCATATTAGTCTCCATGGAAATTATTCCAAAATATTAATTTGTTATTGGCAAAGCTCTTGCCCTCACTCTGATCTCATGAACTAATCCCTACTCCTCCCTGTTGGCTGTTTGTGAATTCATGGATTAATGAGGTCATTAAATAATGCAGATTGGAAAAAATAAAGAAAGCAAACAAACAAACAAAACACAGAGAAATTAGAAAAGGGCTGATTATATTGTTGACATGACATTTCTTCACCTTAGGCAGGGTAAGAAATTGTCTTCCTCTGTGCATGCACAGCAAGGAGCAGATGTTTCTTTTGAAAGGGACTGCCACCATGAGAAAAACCTGAATCTTAGTTTGGTTTTGTATCTGCCCTTATAATGAGATTTTCCATTGGTATCCATCCTCATTAAAGGCTGGATAAGGAGATGGGGCCAGGATGTCCTCTTTGCAACACATTGCTGATGATCAGCCTTTCAGATGTCTCCAAAAACACAGATCCACTTTGGCTGAGGGGAAAGACAAATTTGAGGTGCAATTCTGGCTTTGCCACTGAAGATATCCTAAGACAAAACCCAGATCCTTCAGTACCTGGACACCTCAAGAGATGTAAGTTTATAGTGTCTCTATCCCTCAATTTCACTATTTTTCCCATACTGTTAAAGGCCCTTCCCTCCCAAACCCACAATGACAGGGCTTAATAAACTGACATCTGATGAAGGGTTTTAATGAAGACAAATATGTTAAGTTGGCAATTATTATAATTACAAGCATGTTAAGCTATTAACAACAAAGACAGGATCTAGCAAGGTCTGGCATAAGCATGTTGAGCTTATGCTTTCCAGACCAAAGTGAAGTAGACACACTCAACAAGGCATGTCTCCATAGCAGCAAGAATAGGCTTGCATGAAATGTCATATTTATCTAGACTTCACCATGACCTTAATCGTGGTGAGGGAGAAGGAGGGCCACAAGATAACATCAAAGGCTTGAACAATTACAATATATTAGACTCCTTAATAATATTGAAACTTCCAATGCTAGAGTTTTTCGACATTTTATTTAATTCTCTTTAATCTCCTGGGAATCAGAGATCAGGAAAACAAAAGGATGAAGCATCTGCCTTCTGCAGCTTTCTGCAGCATGCACATGGATACAAGCACAAATATTGTCAGATGCACTTGACAGCTGTAAAAGCAACAGATTCGTTACAGTCAACTACTAGATAAGGAAGACTGCTGCCCCTGGGTCAAAGGCAAGGAAGAAGTGATGTTTTCAGAAATTCTGCTAGGTTGAATTTCAGCAAATATCTTCTTCATGTATGAGGTGAGTTTTTCTATTCTCCAACAAAAATTGAGAGCAAAACATATCGATAGGACCTCTTAAAATAAAATGTGTAGGCACAGGCATTAACAGGCATTATCCTGCTTTTTAAACTGGGCGGATGAGGAAGAGAGCTAGATCAGGTCTGGGATTGAGTTTTGCAGAACTGAAGTGTGTGTTTGGAGGCTGTCACAGGTATGAACCATGGCCTCAGGGGGTTAAGAGGGAGGAAAGAGTGGTACATTTTGCATATTTTGGTTTAAAATACTCCAGAGTGTTCATCTGAGACCCTGCATAATCTAAGATCATCCGTTTCCTGGAGACAGGTCATATAGAGTTACATTAAAAAATTACATAGCACACTAAGTACCTGAGAACTTCCTTTTAAACATATGCATAATAGTCATCCCTCTGCTAAAATCTTTATACTGGCCATGTACATGCATTTTATGAGATGTCTGTCACTTGCTTTAAATCACAGCAATTTTAAAATATCTTACTGCAATTCCTCCACGCTCACACCATTACCAGTAACAAAGACTTTGCAAAGATGAACAAGGTGAAAGCTCTGCTGATTGTATATAGAGATAAAGAATTTGTAATATATTTCATAATTGTTTTACAAAGAAAACCAATGCATTACAATATCTTTGAGTGCATGTGTCTAAACCAAAGTACATTCAAGGAAAAGCTGTTGAATAAGAAAATTATGCTTTTTAAATTTTTTTATAACTTAAATAAGGCTTACATTTTTCCTTCAGTTTTCACAAGAAGAATATATTTTTAATTACAAAAATTACTGAAATATCTGGATCAATGGAAAGTAATTTTAAGCAACCTGAATAAATGCATGATCATCTGAAGGAGAAAGAGCATGAAATTTGCAGTCTAATTTCAGCAGTACTCAAAATGGATGGTCCACAGCACTCAGAGGCCTGAGGAGAGGGACCTGCACTTGCATGAAGAGCAGAACTCTGCCCTCTAATTGTCACCATGGAGGATCACACACATAGACCTTCCTGAAGTTTTTTGGTTTTTTTTTTTTTTTTTTTTTTTTTTTTTTTCTCTTCTATAGAACCCTTTCCCATAAATTAAATTAGGCCTTTTCGATGATCTAGGGAGCCAAAGTCAGAGCATGCAGAAATTTAAAGATTTGTACACACAAAGCCTTCTCCACTACAGGAATCACCACTAGCTTTTCACTTGAGATTTCCTTCTTCTCTCTGATAAATAATAAACAAACAAACAAATAAATAAATGGATAAATAATCAAACAAGCAAGACTGTTCAGACAGTAAGGTTTGTTGTGGATTCTGAGAGCAGCTGCTGAGAATTAGTTTCATTTAACTAAAGCAAGAGAACAAATATTTGAAAATCTCCAGGTATCTTGGTTCAACCAAGCACACAAATGTCTAGCAGGTTATCAGATGGGAACCTCACCCTCCACTCACAACACACATTTTCTCCTCCTTTCATTCTGCACTGAGGGGTAACTGCCTGTTCAGAATTACTGGATATCAGGTACTGAAAGTTTGAGATAAAAGTGAAAAGCACTTACTTTTCACTTTTGTGAAATATATTGTGAAAATATATTCTTCTACTGAAGAACAGCGCTATTTAATTGTAAATAATATTAAAACAGGGCTGGGTGAACATTACCCACCATAAGCAGAAAATAAAAAAACTGCTGAAGGAAAAACTGCACAAACAGTATGTATAAGGATCCAGGGTAAATTGCAGTCAAAAGATCTTCTGCTTTGAAGGGTTAGTCCTTAAAAAAATAATTTAGCATCTGTATATAAAAATAATGAGTTTTCATGGCATGATGGAGCAGAGAGAGTGCAGAAGGACATGACCACACCTAGCCAGGCAATCTTCATTTTTTAGGCATTGCAGAATTTCAAAGAATTGACTCATTAGACAAATTAACTCTTTGTAATCAATATTGTACTGTGAATTTATGCCTTCTTTGCATATTTAAAATTTTCTAACTAAATTTTAGTTTCATTTGAGAAAATAGTGATTCTGTCTGCCACACTACACTTGTTAGTCTTATCAAGGTCTTTAATTTTAAGTTTTTAATCTATAAATTATAAAGCCTGAGTCATGTAATCCATATGGAAGCATAAATGTTACTTCAAACACAAAGAAAAAAAAGAAAAAAAAAACTATTTCCAAATCTTGCTAGAAAAATCTCATTAAATAGAAGTTAAAAATACATAATCCTAGATCAAAAACTATTGAATTAGAGACAAACATGTCCATAGTTTTCTGTTGGGCTGTGAAGTTTTATTCAAGACATACAGCTTCTTTAAGTGGCATCTGTATGTACACACATACATATACACACTTACATGCATGTTTCTAACAGATAATATGAAGGAATCCTTTAATAAGTATTTAAATTAAAGAATGCTGATCCATGCTATGTTAGCTGACGTGGCAGAAGTGCCACAGAGGCCTCCCAGACTATACTACCTACCCATAACCAATGCCACACAAAGTATCCAGTACCTGCATCCCTTGAATATTGAAGCAAAATAGGATGTAACTGCTCTAGCATGTTTCCCCAAAGTGACAGAATGGGGAATCTTTAACCATTGTTATGAGTGTGGAAATCCCTTCCCTGTGACTGTCCCACTCTCCCTCTCTCTCCTAGCCCTCGCTCTTCTGCAGTCCCCGGATCAGTGTTGCTTGCCCAGCTGATTTTGTGAGGCTATGTGCCCATGCAACATGTACCATTAATCACTGTGCTAGATTAACAGCAGAACACAAATAAAGTGATTTTAGCTTCAGTAATCCCAAAGTTGCATTGGCAGGCACCCATACAAGGTGTGGAGAAAGATACTTAACACAATAGTCCCATTAAGATCAATGCTTGTAAAGCAATCCTGCTACACACACAAGAATGGGTCTTCAAAGGCCGTAGTAACCCACAGCTGCACATAGATGTGAAAAATTTTACATCAAAGCAAATAGACATTTTGAGACCACAGCCTCATTGATAGTTTTTCACCATAATTAATTTTAAAAGTTAAAAATAAAATCCCTAAGTTTCTATCAGAAATTATCAAACCACTCACAGTACACAAATACCTTGACTTTCTAAAACAAGGTCTGCTGGGCTGCCATGGGCTTAACATATAAAACTCTCCTCCCAGTAAAACTGAACTCCATGGGAAATAATGTTCCCTAAAATATTCTTAAGCATCCAACAACCTACCTGTGGGGAAAGTCTTATACTGCATTCTGCACCAAGAACAGAAAGGATCATGACTCTGACTCTGAATAATCTTTTTGATTGTCTTCTTGACTCTGAAGAAAAGGTAATATGATGCACCTCTTCTCCTTGCCTTACCCACAAACAAGCTGCAATTCTGCTGAATTAAAAGGTTTTTGACAATTAACACATGGTCCATACATGCAGAAATGTGGTAATTGAGGTGTACTGGCAGAGGGAGGTATAAATAGAGTGGAATGTTTTGAATGATATGTCAATACTCCAAATTAGACTGAATCTGAAAATCCAATGTGATGGGCTTAGAGAAGCTGAGACTTTTTTATTTTTAGTGAATAAATCTTGTTATTGGGATTCAGGTGATTGATCCTAATCCTAGCTCTGACACTGCTTCAAAATGCGAGTTTGGCTAAGTCACTTAACTAATTTTATTTTGCATCAGAAATGACAAGCACTTCTCCTTTCAGCAGAACACTTAATGATGTCCCCAAGGAAACACCAATGTTTTTACTTACTTGATTTAATTCTGTGATGTAGACTGACATACATTGGAAGACCAAAGGGATTTGCCAAAGTTGCCTTCGTGGCTCAGAGGTAGCTCTATGGTTAGAGGACAAGCAGTTTCAGAAAAGGTCTGTTCTAGGTGGCCTCACAAGGGTATTAGTCACACTGATGACTCAGAAAAGGTAACAGTGATTAAAGCTATTGGCAGCCAAACAAAATATGAGTAAGGCCAGTTTCTGAGCACTTTACCATATAGCATTGTTAATGGCTTCTATTTTATATTAAAAGTTGCTACTCAGCAGGAAGTAATACACTGGAGGCAATGTCAGAAAGTTTTTTAGTAGCTGGCAACCCAACAGCAATGTTATGTTACACACAAATCATTTGATGTAGTTTTAACCATCTTTTCTAATGGCTGAGATAGCTCTCCAGGTATCAAGCTAATAAAAATGTCATGGTGTAATTTGACAACCCTGAGCAATTGACAAGTTTGCAGAATACAACTGTTGATGAGATAGTTTTAATTCAAGGTAATCCAGCTGCTGTCTCAGCCAGTTAAGCTTCAATCTCTGCACAAAATCTTGAAATGTGTAACCTGTATGCTCCAGGCAGCCCCGTCTAAACCCAAATACCTCTTCCACCCTCCATTCTCCCTCCCTGTTACCCATGTACCAGATCTATGATCTTCCTGGCAATAATCAAAATAAGCAAACAGAAAAAATAAACAATTAAGCATAAAGAGCAGCACATCAATGGATCTCATTAATACTTCTTCCATGAGTGACAGGCTTATCTGCCTAACTGAATAGATTTTATCAGGTGCCTTTCCAAGAAGCATTTCAATCTCTTGGCCAGATCTTCCTCATCTCTGCCCTGTCCTCTTTGAAGAAGGAGTGGGAGGAGGATGAGGAGAGAGGGCTGGAGGGAGTAACCAGAAATTGGCAAGACACTACTTGCACACAAATTTTCCAGGATTTCACTTAATCCTTGGCATTAGGCTGTAGGCTCTGTATTTGTGTAGGAATAAGATCGTGTCAGTTTGATGATGCCCTGGCAATGGACAGTAATAACAGGTCCTCACTTGATTCCTTCAGATTTGTCAGAAACTCCAAATATCATTCTACTGGGAGACTCTGCTGACATCTGGGAACTGCAGGAGCAGGGAGAAGTAGTACTAAAGTGACTCATCAACTGCACAAGGAGATCTGGATTGAACAGTAGTAGCAAGGAGTCCAGGTACAGCGTGTGCTCCAAGTGCGAGGCAAGCATGGAGCAGTTACTGATGAAAGCTGGTCAGACAGAGATGAAAACCACTGACTGCCAAAACCAGCTTACCTCATTTAAAGGAGATGTGAGTAAATCATTTTAGTGCCTTGCTTTTATAAGCTGCAAAGTGTGTCAGACATCAGTGGGCTGGGCAGATTTGACCAGTGCAGGAAAGAAGGACTGATAGGTTTATTATATTGCCACCACCATCGCTAAGATCATACAAATGCTGGTTCAACACATTTTTAAGGCCACTATGCATGGAGCAAAAAAATTACAAACATATTGAATTATTGAGAAGAGCTCAATATGTTGGTGCTCAACAGTGAACTCCAGCTCTAATGGTATATTGAATCATGTCCAGTACATGCAAGAGCTGTGATTATAGTGCACTCCAGACAGGCTGGACCACAAAAAATGTCAGGTGACATTGGAGGATTATCCCCAAAAGGTGGTAATATCAGTCCAAAAACATCAAGTACAGTGCTCTTAACTATCAGCTGAGTCCCTGTGCAGAGCTGGAACAAACTTGGCTGAAGTGTGAGCTGTTACTTCATAACTGAAGACATGGCCAAAGAGACACAAGTCCCAGGTACAGGTACTTGTAAGGAAAACTAATTACTGGATAATATTTGAAATCATGTCTCATGGGAGACAAGCAATAAATTTTATTCTGTAACACTGACCAAGTGCAAGAAGTATAAGGTACAGGAAGCAGTCAAGGCCTCCAGTATTTTTCAAGTGCTTTTAGTAATGAAGTGATTGTGTCTAGACAGATCCCTGCAACACCTGTCTTCTGCATTGCATCATCCCCAGGGGTCACATTGAGTGCAAAAGTCTTCAAAGTTGAGGTGTAGGACAGCTGTGTACCCAGGTGCACAGCCTTAGTCCACACAAAGGCGTCAGCGGTGGGGAGGTAAGTGCAAAATGCTGTCCTCAGCTGGGAAAACATGGGAGAGATAGTTGGGAGGGCAGCAATGCACATTGGGATGGGCAAACACGAGAAAAGAGCCCTAGCATACGGCTCAGGCACAAGATGGCATATTGCAGTGGGTGAAATAAAACAGAATGGAGTAAGCAGAAAGGCTGTGTTAGTAGGATGTGAGAAATGGTCCATCTCCTCCCTGCAGCACTGCCCCAGGCTTGATGTCCTCCCCAAAGAAACAGCTGGGTCCACTTTCATGCCTCAATAAAGACACATACCAAGACATAGGAATTGAAATGTGATAAGGGGAACAGTGAGAGGTCTAGAAACAATGGCCTGTGAGAAGAAAGAGGAGGATGGGAGTTGTTTAGCATAGGGAACAGATGACCTAAGAAGAACATGATAATGCTTTTTCTAGAGACTGCTGCTATGAACCAGCAAATAAACGCTTTTCATCTCTGTGGAGGGTGGGATAAGAAAGAAATAATAAGCTTAGGCTGCTGAAAGAGAGACTTTGTTTAGACATTAGGAAAAACTTTCTGGTGATAAGGATGGTTAAGAACTAGAATTGGTGCAAGGCTGTAATCTCTCTGTCCCAGAAAAAAAATTTTAAGTCCAGCTTGGACAAACAATGGCATAGAAACCCTATCTCAGAAAGGGGGATGAGCCAAATTATATTAACAGGCCCTTTCCAGACCTACTTTTCCCTGATTCTTTTTCCAAAACATGGAATCCAGCTCTGAATCTCTGGAGCAGCGTAAATTAGATATGGCATGGTTCAGATGTTTCCTGAATGAGTTTTCTGAAAATAAAGCAACTACAACACTGTAAATATCCTAATGCTGCAAGCTCTTATGGCTTTGTCTTCAGTTTCAGTTTTACTGTACTTGACCCATTTCTTAAAACTCTGACTCCTGGAGTCAAGGAGATTCATGAAAGCTAAGTTTAAATAAGCAAAAAGCTGTCTACATTTATGTTGCAGGGGAAAAAAATCCACCCAAACAGATTAAAAGTATGACAGAGAAGTACTTCCAGCAGATATAAATCCACAAAAAAAGTAAAATACATTATTTAGCTTAAAAAATTAAAAATCAGTTGGTAAACAAATCTTATGATTGGGATTGACTCCATCATTAGTGCTCATTAATGCTTAATGTTTTAATGGCCATCATCTAAGTCAAGTCTAGGCATGAAGTTAGCACAAAAGGAAATTCTGTTGCTTAAGGGAAGATTTGGAAACCAAATGACTCTCCCAGAGAGTGACATAGACCTAAGGATATGGGAACCCCCCTTTCCAGTCCAAAACTGGGAAGCACCCAAAGAAACCTCCTGGTGACAAAAAAAAAAAAAACAACTTTTGTTGTCATAAAAAATGCAACTAAGAAAATGGAACATCTTGCCACAGGTTACTGTGTATTTCTTATGTGTGTGTGTGGTAAAGGTGTGAGCATGCCTATGTGTGTGAGACTCCAGCACAGGAAATCTCTGAGCTACAAATTCTAGGTGACTGTGAAAATTTTGGGGAGAAAATATTACCCTGCATTATCCTTTCTTTCATGATAGTGGCTAGGCAGCACTTACAGGTCACTGCAGGAGACAAGATACTAGGTTATACTTTTAATCTGACCAAAGAAAGAGAGTCTCATGTTCTTTTACTGTTTTGTTGTGGTCCTGATGAGCTGCAGCACACTAGAAGAACTGCATGGGGAAATTTTATATCTATTCTCCGAATACCTTTTCCAAGGCTGTCAATCACACCCTGGCAATAAATTCTCAAAATAAAAACTTTTAATATAAATTAAATGCACAAATAAAACTGATAGTGCAGCATTAGTTGAGTGCAGGAATGTAATGATACTTATCATAAAAATCCATGCAGTGTAAGTTTTCATCTGACCTGTCATCCCTCTGCAATCTTTTTCATTATCATAAATCAGAAAGCATTGTTTGGTTTAAATCACTTGCTGCTTAGAGATGAATCACCTTCAATTTCTTGAGCTTTGCTTATGGCAAAAAAGGGAAAAAAAAAGCTTTCAAGACTGTACAACAATAAAAATTTCTGGTCTCGCTTTGTATACAAAAA
>VWZN01008493.1:326756-380096 GCA_013396955.1 Regulus satrapa
AAAACTGAGAAAGCTCTAAAATTTAATCTAGCAAGTACCATAAAATGAAACAGAACTGTGATTTAGGAAAAACTATTTCTCCATCTGCAGAGATACTAATCTACAGTTTGGTCCAGAGAGTTCAAATACAGCAGTCTGTGAAGAGGGACCCCAAACTCTAACGGCTTGAAGAAGATAGGCCCTCAAACATTTAATCTAGCTACAGGTGCATATCTTAGCTTCTATTTAACATCTGTCCCTGAGGATAAGAAATCAGGGCATCTGATTTCACCCTGAGCATCCTACACTAGGTTGTGCAGACACCACCTCTGTGGCTAAAAACACATCCTGTGTACTGATGACTGGCTTGCAAATCACCCAAGGCACCTCAGTGGGTTGGACCAAGGACCTCTTCTCCTTCTGAGAAGCAGTGTCCTCCTCTTCCTTCAACCTTGGGATTACATCCCATGCCTAGAAGCGCAATTAGATGCCTGCCACTTTTTCCAAAGTCAGGAAGAATAGGGTCATTTAAAAAGTCCGTTGACTAAACTGATGAGCCCAATGGGCTGGAACAGCAAAACTGATCACAGCTTGGTGTAAATCATCCCCAGGGGGACAACACAGAATAAATATGCTGCACAGAGTCATATCTAGGTTTGTTCTGTGAAGAAAATCCTCATAAGAAAAGAAACAAGGAAAAACAAAACAGGCATCATTTTTTATGTCTCCCATTAGCTAGAACCCTCATGGCAATTCCCATCAATTTTGGATGTCTGGATACTAGCCAGGGAGCACTCAGCTTCCATATGCTTGGCAAAAAAAGCAACAGCAACAATGCAATGCTGTTGTCAGGAAAGACAGGTAAATCACTGCATAATTCTTCACAAAACCAATTTTCTGAAAATTTCACCCTACTTTAGGAAACTGAAATTGGCGAAGTTTGGTAATAAGCCCTGTAAATCCCACCAGAAATCCTAAATCTCAAAACCTGTCTGATGGAGTCAGCTGTGTTTGTCCACTCAGCCATATTTTTTGACCCTTCTTTATGCCCATGAAGTAGAAATGCTTTCCTGCACAGACAGTAGTTATTTGTTGTCCTTGGCAGGCAGTACAAGCCTAAAAGGCAGTAGGGTAGAGACAGAGGAAGAAGGGTGGGGGCTGGACTCAAATGCATCTGTGTTTGAACTTCAGTTGTGTTGCTATCTGTCTTTTTGAGAAGTCAGTTCACCTCAGCCTCACGTTCCTCTCTCTGTGTAAAACAGACACCTCATACACAATTGTGCATGAAAGTGTGCAATTTGTTTAACATATGAAGTAGTAAAAGAGCAATTAATCTTGCTGATTTTATCTGTCTGTAAGTTGCTATCCAGTCTAACTAGGTTCCTTCCACAGCTCAGGGACAGAGAGCTTGGATAAATCACTTCTGTTTTCTCTACTGATGGTGGAAGGAGGCAAGACACTTGGCCACATTCAGACAAAATTAATCCCATTTTCATGTCAAGAGTCATATTAAAGGCCAGAAAACTTCTGTTGCTGGCATATCCCAGCCTCCTCTATTAGAAAGCTGAAGAATGCGTTCACAGTGAGCAGACTTCTGAAGTTTTCTTTCCAGAAACTAAATCCACAATTTCAGAAGATCTCTTTTTCTTTACTTAGCACTTGATAATTTATTTGAGACATTAGGATAACATCACTCATTGGCTTTGATCTATCACTGTTACTAAGTTGCCAGCTTGCTCCTTTCTGGCAGCACATCAGTAGTACCTATGTAGTACACAGGTAAGATTTTGGATATGTCAGCATCCATTGCCTCAGATTTAAATAAGATTATTGTGGTAACATGCCCATATGTTTTAATGACTATTGCTGACACTGAATAGGCAGCCAGCACAGATCTCGCCCTTCACAATCTTTAACCAAAAGTTAGGTGCATCTTTTGGAAGAGGAGCAAAAGGTAGGGACAGAATGCAACAGGCTGGACAAGCCCAGAGTTTCTCCTTGAGATAACAGACCTCTAAAATCCTATTCATCTACAGAAATATTGCAGAACCTCCTCAAATTTAATATAAGCTGAACAGACATCAAAGAAGAATGGCTCGTGGTCATTACTCCTGACATTTAATTCACATGTGAGTCACAAGGAACTTATACTGAGTTTTGAAATGTGACCCATGCAGTCACAGGATTGTACTATTTGCTTTACTCTTGAGTGGTATTTTTTCCTCAAAGCTGAAAGTTTTCTTCACCATACAGCATGATAGCAGATACTTCAAAAACCATATATTGATGAATCTGTGGAGGCCTTTGCCCTCAAAGTCCCTTGACAGCACTAAAATTTTCCAATGTATTATATTGGTTCCATTAACAGTAATAAACAAGTATTTCCATAGCAATTTCCATAACTCAGGATTTCCTCTGGAACTATCCGCTGACTTTGGAGGGAGGAAATCAAGGCAAAAGAATTATGCAAAATGCTTGAAATCAAAAAGTGAGTCAGACTCCAAGGCAAAAAAAAAAAAAAAAAAAAAAAAAAAAAAAAAAAAATTATAATTATTTTTAAAACAACAATACCACCAACAAAAAAACAGTGAGGAGGAAGGGGGGAAAACAAACACTTTAGTTCTTCTATGTGTGCTTCTGCCCCAAGGCAATCCCTGTCTTTCACAGCTAGGGACCAATTCACATACCATTTACACACAGATAATTCCACTGACACATTCAGAGTTAGCCTTGATTTACAGCACCATCTGTGAGATCAGCATGCGGCACAAGACACTCTTATGACTGGAAAATACTTTACTGACAAGGAGAAAATATATATGTATTCCTTCCTGCTCTCTGTTGCTAATCTTTGACGGCTACCTTTCTTCAAATGCTTTCAGCCAAATCTTGAGTAAGCCATGATTTTTTTCACATTTAAATAGCCTTGTTAACTGGATTAGGTGTGATACATCTTCCTGGTCATGCAGGTCCTTTGGCATGCACTATGACCTTGTCAAGACTTCTCCTATTGCTTCTCTTTTGTTTGATTTTTTTTCTGCTTCTTGGTAATATAGCCATCATCTTGATTTTGTCATTTGCATTATATGTCACATCTTCTCAGAAATAATAACAACCTCCCTGTGAAAAGAAAAAACAACCAAACAAACAACAAAACCCAACAGAAAACAAAACCTGCATCCTCTACCTTCTCATTTGACTACAGGAAAGTCACCAATTATACCTGGAGAATTTTAACAATACACTGACATCTCGCCAAATCATCAAGCACCTCTCCTTTCTGGAGGATATGTATGAACATCACTGCCTGGCATCTGTGTTCTTGCAGATAGAATGCATCAAGACTGAAATAAAATGTTTACAAACATAAATTTAAAAAAAAAAAAAAAAGGGGGCTGCATGTAGATTATTTTAAGCACTTCTCCACTTCTATCCTGCCTTTCTTAAGGTATACTTACAGTGTCACTGAAAGAAAGACTAACTTATTAACCTTATTAACAAGTGTGAAATGAAACATTAAATCACTCCAGTGACCCTGTGAAAGATTTGGCTACACAGGGTAGCCTACTCACTAAGTCACAGTTTAAATGGATTCCCCTTATTGCCTGTTGCCAAAACATCTGAGCTATTGCCATTTCCTCTCCACTTTGGCACAAGTGCCTGACTGGGATGTCCTCATCTCTGTCCCTTCCTATGTTCTACATTCTAATGTGAATAGAGAAAACAACCCACTTGCTTTGTTCTAAGCAGCAACAAACTAGGTCTTTCTTCCCTCTGCTCTTCAGAGAACAAAGGAAGTAAAATATTAACAGCATCACTCATGCTTTCCCCTTAACTTCTGAGGTAACTTTTCAATGAAGATAAACCTCTGCATCATTCTCAGGCTGCTACCCAGGGCCCTGCCACGAGATGACCAGGCTTGTTTGCTCCTCTGAGGACTGTGCAGTGACAGCAGTTGTGTTGGGGCTGCTTGTGCTGCCAACAGAGTCAGCACAGGTGCTGTCACAGCGACCAAAACATCTGGGTCTGAGACCAAAGCATCTGCACTATCTCTCTGGTTACTGACATCAGTATCTGAGTAAAATTAAAAATAAATGGCCATGGGTATTTTTAGGTACAACACGTGTAATTTTTCCTCACGAGCATATAGCATATGAAGCATATGAAGCATTTGAAAAATACTAATTCTCATTTCAGATCTTACAGGAAAAGGACCATGCTCAAAAACTGTCATTTTCTAAAAAGCACAAGACAACATACTATGCTAAGGCAGCCATTTTTAGAAGAACATTCAATTGCACTTTACATTGCACCTCCTCCTATCTTGAATAAGGCTTCTGTGGATTGGAAAACAAATTTTTTCTCTCTGTCTGTTCAGGCAATTTATTAGTTCTTGGTTGTACCCGGATTTTTTTTACTAACTATGGAATTATCATCAGCGATATGGCTGGTGTATAAGAAAAGATTAAACAGCATAGGATTCCATAACTTGAAAAAGGAGATATGTGATTGAGGAAAATCATGCAGAATGTCAAAAAATATTATCAGAAGTGCTTCTAAAAACTCAGCAGGGAATATTACTCACTAATCTTTGCAAAGCAAAAGGTGGGAGTTGTCATAGAAATCATCAGGCTGTAAGATAAAAAGGAGCAAAAGAAGTACATTTTCACACAGGACCAAGTTAAACTATGGGGTTCATTGCCAACAGCTATTGCAAAGACCAAAAGCACAAGTAGATTCAGGTGCTAATTATAAAAATTCATATAAAAGAGACACAAATTGAGGCTAAATACACCCATAAGTTTATCCTTATCCAGGGATATCCTAGAGGAAGGACAGATATGGCCACTGAGCAGACATCCACCTACATCTGCTACCAATGTATGCATCCTTCTCACTGGACACAGATGGTGTGAGCTAGCTGGGGTCAGAGACAGATAGCAAAAGACAAGCAGGGCTCTGGCTGGGTCCTGATTTCAGCTCTGGGTGTGTTAATGCTTGTTCAGGTGAGGAACTGGTAATCTGAACAAATGACTCATTGGCATAAACACCCAAAACAAACCAAAACCTAAATTCTTCTTTAGCTTTCCTAGCTAATATGCCTGCCAGGAAAACAGGAACTTTAAACACTTTCCTCTCATACCACACCAAGGTCCTGAAGTGTTTCTAATTCTAGCAGCAAGTTACTTAACATGTCTGTGCTACCTTTGGTCTATGCCTTTAGAACAGCAGCTATTTATAGTGACTTCATAGGTACCACACTTGGCCATAGGCCTAAAACACACTTCCTCCTTATCAGCTCACAGATATAAGAGGTGGCAATTTCCATCAGTGATGTCCCATTTATCTATGAATGGAGAAAGCCAAATTTTGTCATGGAACTGGAGCACAGAGAAAGCACCTTGTGGTGCACACAAGGGAGAAAGGCAAAAAAGAAAACTTGAAGAAAAATTCAACAAATTCTCACCACATATATGAGAGGTTGCTGTATTTTAAAAATATGCAAGCTCCCCAAGGTTAATTATAAAGGAAATAGGGAACTCTCAGCAAAGTATTATCTCCAATTACTGCTAATTGTTGAATCAAGCTGTATTTTCATAGGGGAAAATACAGGACAGTCACAGGGCTCCTCTTCCACTTTTGTCTCCTCTCTCTGCTGCCCACCACTCTGCAGTGGTCACATACACTGCAGAAATCAGCTGAAATCATCTGCCAGCACTCACAGCTCTGACAACTCTCTTGTATCCCAGTCTGTGAGCATACTAGATCTAGCAAACTCTACATTTGCCTATAGATATATATCCCTCTGAACACACGTAGTCCTTAGGTTGGTATCAGAGCTGCTTGAAAAGTCTGCAGCAGATCTCCCTGTCACTACTAAGGAAGAAGCCAGGAGCAGCAAGGCAAAGCCATTTTCTCAGGAGAACTAACCCCAATGTGTCCTTATGCCCCAAACCTGGTGTGAGCATGATCTACCTGCCACTGGAGCACAGAATGGGAAAACACCTCCAGCCCCATCCCAATCAATTGTATAACAGTTACTCAACACCTACAAACACCCAACAACTGCTGTCTATCCAGCATGGCAAGCCCTGCCCTGAGGGAAGAAAGAGAAAACTATAGAGTTTCAAAATCTCTTGTGAAGCCCAAGGCACCATGCTGCTACAAATACAGGGAAGAGTTGGGGTGTACCACTGCCTCCATCCACTACCAATGCAACTGTGGCATATCTTTTTTAGTGCTGTTTATTTGCTGTTTTCTTTTTTGAGATTATATTCATTTTTACTAGTGGCCTACATACAATGAAATGTAGGACCTGGATATTGGTCCTGAAGGTTCCTCCATAGAAGTGCAATGGTTGCAAAACCAGGTCCTTTATTTTTTTGCCTGACTTCACCAAACACAAGATGCAGGTGTCCAAGGCCCTACAACTAGTAAAATTTACTTTGGGAGCATTTTATGGAAAATGTGTTTCTTATGCTAGAAGTTTCACAAAAGGAGGTTCATCTCTTCTGAAGAAGAATGGTCCCATCAGTTAGAAAAGGATTTTTAGGGGTATAAATTTATCCCAACCATCAGACTTACCGCACTTCAGGACAATGTAATTTCTCCACTTATCAATGAGTTCCTCCCTCTTTGGACAAAAGGTCAGATTGACCTTTAACAGAATGGATAGGTCAAAAAGTATGTTATGATGTTCTTTCTACCTGTGTCAAAATGCTCTAGCATGCCACACATTTACTTTCAACTTTCAAGTGGCTGTGACAGTATAATTTGCTAATTTAATTTGCTAATTAAATGCCAAACATTTGCTAATAGGACCACTGCCCTGCAGCCTGCCCACCTTGAGATCTGGTCTCTTTGGAAATGAGATCTGAGCCCTCCCTTTTTCTCTTTCACTCAGCACAAGACAAAGATGGAGTGTTCAGGATACTCTCATTGTCCAAAATTATAAAGGAAGCAAGTTGCCACATACATCTCCCAACTGTATTTTCCAATCTTGATTGTTCCCCCTGTTCAGTCATCCCATTAATTTTACAGCCAGAGATGGTATGAAAGCCAAGCTCCCCACTGGCACACACACTAGTGTGTGTTATTGTACGTTTCAACGTCTGAAGCTGGGTGCCTTTTCCACTCTTTCATAAGAGGTGCAAAGGATGGAAAATCCAGCAGCAGAACATTCTTGCTCCCCCAAACCAAATGATTCCCCAGATGACACTTGCTGAGTCACATGGATTCAGGATTGCAGGATAGGGAGGGAGGGAGGAAGGAAAGAAGGCACCTGCATTTCCAATCCAGTGACTGCAAGTAAAGTTTTGGTACTTTTAGGAGTCTCTCAAGCACATCATACAGAGAGTTTTGAGAATATTTGGGCTCCTGGTGAGGGTGGTTTTATATTATGTGTAATGCCACAGCAAGCTAGGGATTGTGTTTTGGTCCTCTGAGAACACGGAGCTAGCTTCCATGTCTAATTGTGCTGTTCCTTGAGGCTCTCAGAGCAACTTCACTGCACAGAATCACTGAGCATTTGCAAAGAGAGGAAAAAGAGGACCGCTGGTGCCTAAAAAATGAGTTTCCATAATCTTCTTGATGATACATCCATGCCTTATATAAAGTCTTCAACAGCACACATCCTATCTTTTCCATGAGAAATAAAACTTAAATTTAAACTGTAAAACGTTGAACTGTTATTTAACTGTAAAACCTTTTTTTCCTTTTTTTTTTTTCTTTTTTTTTTCTTTTTTTATATAACACTGTGAAAAGAGGCATGTAATAGAAGCCTGCTGTTAGCATGACATACAGTAATGAATCAGTTAGCAAAGAGATTTAGGGCGAAACATTGAATCATGACATGAAAACAGGAGCTGGGCTTTTTACAGCACCTTCCTAATGTAGAGGCACACCTGTCCCTCCCCAACTCCTTTCAAAGCTGTTCCCACAGCACCTCTTGCTTCTGCAGTTTGTTGAACATGGCATCATTTTGCAGAATTCAGGGGAATGGCACCATACTAGTGGCTTTGGCTGCTGACAACCCTCTGAAATTGAAGGACTTGGGCTCAGGAAGAGTTTGTTCCACATTTCTTCCTTTCCACTGAAGCTTCAATGTGCAAATCCATCACTTCTCCAATTGACTGCACTGTTGGAGACACACACAGTGACAAAGAGAAAATTTGGCAGTAGAAAAGAAAAGGTTCAAAAACACTGAGTCCTTAAACATGCCAATATATATACCAGGCACTAAGGATGGAAGCCTGCCAAGGAGAGACATTTCTCTGTGAGAAGGAGGCTCATATCTCCAAGAGGGAGAGAGAGGTGTTCCTCCCATCCTCCCTCCCACCCCTCTCTAAAAAAGCATGTCATGAGCACTCATCAGATGTCAGCCACAGAAGAGCAGCAGGATCAACAGTCCCTCATCCCTTCCACAGCACCCATTGTTTCTCTAGGACACCAGTTCCTTTGTGGCAGCGGAGGACCTGATCTGGGGTGGCCTGCCATGGCTGACAGCATGCAGAGCATTGCTGAAGTTCCAGCTCTGAGTGGACCTGAAGGGCATCCAGCAGTATCTATGGCAAAAACAGCAGAGTTTTCTCTGATAACCCACACCGGTGGCAGGTTTCCTTCCATAGTCCTTAATCTCTAGAACTGGTTTTCATTATTTCCCCATGTGGTGTCCCATGTCTGTCCTTATCTAATCAACTAGATGCACAGGAAGCACTGAAGATTTTCACTGTATGCCTTATTTTGTCTATATGACAGTATGCCAGAGCTGGCAGCAGCAGATGTTGCAACTGTGCTCCAGTGCATACAGTGTACAAAGCCACCAGGGAGGACTTCTGAGGAAGTGGCAGGTGGGACAACAGCAGCCACAGCTTCTCTCTTGGGAAGGGCAGGGGAGAAGGGGGGCCTCAATGCAGCTTGAGGTGTTTGTTTGTGAGTGGTACCCTGATGCACAAAGTCACCCCCATTCTTCCAGCCACCTCAGAGCTTCAGGTGCCACAGCACTTAAAGCAGCAGTTTTACTGCCAAAGCTTCCAGAACTACACTTTAATCTGTGGGATATAAGCCTAATTTAGATTAAACAGGAAAGACTTCATGCATTAAAATACCAAATGCTAAAGTATGCCTAACCAGCTATGTTTTGATATGGGTGGTGTGGTTGACACATTGGAGGGAAGGGATGCTATCCAGAGGAACCTTGGCAGGTCTGAGAGATGAACCTGTGTGAATCTTACAAAGTGCAACAAGGCCAAGGTCCTGCCCTTGGGTCAGGGCAATCCCAAGCACAAGTAGAGGCTGAGCAGGTACTTGAGAGCAGCTCTGAGGAGAGGACTTGAGGCTGTTTGTTGACAAGAAGCTCAACGTGACCTGGCAGAGAGTGCTTGCAGCCCAGAAAGCACTGCATCTGCATGATCAGCAGGGCAAGGGAGAGGACACTGACCCTCTGCTCTGCTCTCTTGAGACCCCACCTGAAGTTCTGCATCCAGCTCTGGGGCACCCAACATAAGAAGAATACAGCCTGCTGGAGCAAGCCCAGGGGGACAGGAAGATGATCAAAAGGCTGGAGCTCCTCTCTTATGAAGACAGGCTGAGTGAGCTGGGATTGTTCAGCCTGGAGAAAAGAAGGCTCGAAGGTGACCTTACAACAGCTTTCCGGTACCTAAGGGGAGGCTACAAGAGAGCTGGAGAGTGATTTTTACAAGAGTTTGTAGGGACAGGACAAATGGGAATGGCTTTAAACTGAAAGAGGATAGAGTTAGATTAGATATCAGGAAGAAATTATTCATTGTGAGGGTGGTAAGACACTGGGAGATCTTGCCCAGAGCTGTGGATGCCTCATCCCTGGAAATGTTCAAGGCCAACTTGGATGGGGCTTTGAGCAATCTGGCCTGGTTGAAAGCATTCCTGGCCATGGCACAGGGCTTGGAACTAGATGATATTTAAGGTCCCTTTTGACCCTTTTGACCCAAACCATTCTGTGATTCTATGATTCTCTGAGTATATAATTCTATGATTGCATGATATGGACTTACTGCATAACCATTAAACATTATATTTAGCAGATTACCTCTTTATTAAGAAGATTAAACATCTACTTGAGAGACTCCATTTTTTAAATGTCACCTTTTCAAGTTTAATAGACTTTTTGCTGTGCCTAACACAAACAGTGGGTATTTAAAGTAATAACAAATAATCTGCCAGCTGGGAGCACTCAGTAGCAGGCAGGACCTGCCCCAGGAAAGCCTTTGCCAGTGCTACCAGGAGGGGCCAGGGACAAGCCACAGGCCCCTGTCCCGAGTACCACTGCTCCCACCTTGCCCTGAATTTGCAGGCTGATGAGGAGAAACATCAGCATCTCTTTTGAAAACCAGATTTCCCAGTTCTAGCAGGATCAGCTTAATTGTTCCCAAAAATCCTTGTCTGTGCCTTCCCACTGAAGGTAGAAATGAGATGTACCAATTGGTGTCAATATGTGATGAATGTGGGCTACATGTCACCTCAGCTCTTGGGTGCCACTGGCACTGGCCTCAATGGGATAAATACACACATGATGCTCTGTGCACAAAAACAGTCTCTGACTGCTCTTTAATGAGACATCTGGAAAAATTAGCTGGAGGGAGGCGGGGATTTGCATTGCCACTGCCCAACTTCTGCTTTCATAATTCTGTTAACAGGTCAGAAAAAACAAAATATCAACTTCTCCAAACAATGGTTTGAATGGGGGAGAAAATAATGCAAATACATCTACCTAGAGTCAGAGGAGAGGATCTCAGTGGAAGTGTCCAATTGGAAGCTCACCAGTGTAGCACTGTCTGTGCAGCTGACCTCCCTCTAACAATGGCACATCAGAGGATGGCTTGATATGAAAGCTGGGTTTGAGACACAAAGCCCTGATCCAGATTTCCTCCAGGTCTTGGCTCTGAGGCCAGCTTCTCTGGAAATTAACCTCTTTGGAGCTAGACTGTGTCACCTGCTGATCTGGAAGCTGATACTTACAAGAGGAGGAGTCCTGGCAGCAGAGCATTAAAACCATGCAATTTATGCCCAAGCTAAGTCTCTCTTCATTGAATTTTGGTAGAAGGGTTTTTATCACTTTCAGAAACAGGAATCTCCAGTTTATCCAGCAAGCCCCAAGGAGGAGCCAGAGACCCTGTGCTGGCCATCACCTTGGCAAATATTGATTTGTGCCTTCAGCAAGGACTGGCAGCAAAGAGGTTAATAATTTATGAGCCTAAAAGGCTGCTTTCTGAGGGGTGGGTTTGGGGCAACCTGACTTAAGGAAGCAGCCTTAACAATATAAGAAAAGGAAGTGATGGTCGTTGGTTTGTTTGTTTATTGTTTTAGCAGTTTGTACTGTGTGTGTCTTATGTGCTATCTTCATTCCTCAGTCTCCCAGCCAGTTAATTATCCAGGGGAAGCAGCGTTTCCTGCCAGCGACCTCCTGGGTTCCCTCCCATTGTTCCCTGGGCTGACACACAAGGCTGGAGACAGCAGAAAGGGCTGCTCATGTCTCAGCCAGTGAGAAACACTCCAGAGACTGTGGTTAGTTAATAAAACAGATGGGTTTATTGGCATCGGCAAATTTCAGTGCTAGTGATGCATTTAATAGGGTTAATCTAAAGAAAATCCCAATAAAAATAAAACGAGTTTGGAGGAAATGAGATAAATATGGGAGAGACAAGGGGATGATCTGTATCTCTGGCATCTCCATCAACTCTTCTGTATCTTCACAGCCTTCAGGACTCAGAAACAGGGTTGCCCTATGATTCTTTCTCAGCTAGGACTTGCTAGAACAAGAAGAGATCCTTAGCCCTAAATTCCAGGCTTCCAATCCCTGTGCCCAGTTAGCTCTTTAAGTTTACTTACATAGGACATCTAAATGCTCCTCAAAGGTCTCATGCTCTCCCTTTGCTTGGTACTGGGGTTTATGCAGAAATTAGGATAATTCCTAGCTCCTCATACTGTAAAAACATTTATCCCTAAAGTCTCAGCACCCTGCAATGCCCTAAAGATTTCTTTTCTGTACTGTGATGATCAGATGGCAGCACCTTACAAAAGGAGTATTTTTCTCTCAAATGCTGTACGGACACTTCAGTATTTATTTTTTTAAAAAAGAACATCTTGTACAATCCCTAAGTGGGCCCTGAAGTAATGCAAACAATAACAAACAGCAGCAGGCTTGAGCTGCAGAGCAGGGATACAGATGTGAATCTCAACCGGAGGAAAGTTTGAGGGTGCTTAAGCCAAGCATGGGTTCACTTCTCTGGCAAAATCTATGTTTGATAATTCCAGTTTTTTGAAAGATATCACCCCACTGTGATTTGCTAAGAATAAAAGGATTTTTGCTCACTGGCACCATTAAAGGTAAAGCAATCTCTTTCAAAGGCATGTATTGCCAGGTTTTT
This sequence comes from Regulus satrapa, assembly GCA_013396955.1. Taxonomy (NCBI): domain Eukaryota; kingdom Metazoa; phylum Chordata; class Aves; order Passeriformes; family Regulidae; genus Regulus; species Regulus satrapa. The sequence goes on from VWZN01008493.1 coordinate 339,140, forward strand.
TATGCATATCTTAGGGGAAAGTGGTCTTTGTTCTATGTCACATAGGTTTGTTCATTTTGTCCGTGTATTTTTACTTTTACAAGAGCACTGTCCTATATAACTCCAATATCCAAATGTGTCTTAGAAATTGCACCATCCTGGTGTCATTGGTGGATCAAAATCCACTTATCTAAAGTCTTAGAGGGAAAAAACCAAAAAAACAAACAAACCAAAAAACCAAAAAAAAAAAAAAAACTAAACCAAAACAAAAACAGATACTGGGGATCCTTTTCAGAGGGAGATGCCATTTCTATGGATGAGAAAAATTCTCTCCTTTGGGAGAGGATACGCCAGAGCAGTGCTGTCATTGCTGGAAGCTTTCTTTCATGAGGAAATATTATTTGCACATGCCACATCCAAATGACAACAGCGGCAAAGACGACTGGCAATTGATCCTGCTTTAAATAGCTGCTTTTCTAATGCAGGGAGGAGCATTTTCATGGCTATTTCCGTAACAAGATGTTCTACTCACTTCTGGCCAGCAGCACAGCATTTTGATCTTGCTTTGCCTTGCCTTGCCTTCCCTGCCTGTCTTCTGTCAACAAACAAGGAGGAAAAGAATTTCAGCATGTCAAGAATTTTAGGTTTTTCAAACAGCTCACACACTTGACCCTATCCAGGTTCAAGACAGAGCTGAGCTGTTGCCCAGATGTAAGGTCATTTGTGATTTTTTTTACAGATGTTTTGAATCAAATCATAGTGCTTAAAAGGAGAAAAAAAATTATCCAAACAGTTCAGAGCTATGTTAAATAATTTAGAGAGTGGTTAGACAAATCCTGTGAAAGAGCTCTGACTGGATCTTTTGGCTACCTGATGGGGATACTTTTAAATTAAACGGCTAGTAAATAACAAGCCAAAGGCCATCATGCCACTGAATAAAAAAAGCAGTTAAAGAGCTAGATTGATAAATTGAGTGGATGTTGAGTGCCTGCTGTCATTTCCCTCTTCCATATTTTGGTGATGAGAAAGAAAAGGGGAAAGAGTAACAAATGAACATGGTTCTGGCATTGTTCATCTCCTCTTTCCTGATGAAGGTGAAGAAACAGGACAAAGGTAGAAATTATTCATTTCCCCCTCCCCCCAGAGAAAAGGGAAGTAAAATAGTCACAAAGACAGGATAAAAGTCTCTACCTTGGGGAATGCAAAGCTGGCTTGACAGAGTAAAACCTGCAACAACAGAGAAAGAGCAGAGGAATTCTTTCTCTTGCTAGTTATTTTCCTTTGTTTCTGTTTGTTTGCATTGCTCAATATTTTAAAAAATTACAAAAAGCTCTGACACCAACTCTCTCAAATATATTTTGGCCACAGAACAACCTAAATAGCTGTTTCTCCTGCAAAGCTCCACTGGGGCAGAAATTAATGTACTGCCACTTTTCAAATATTCCATAGTCCAAACTGAAGGGAGAAGCAGCTATTCATTTTCAAAAGGATGAAGGAAAGGAGTGCACTAATTTATGCAGAGTGAATTAAAAGCTGAAAGCACCCTGGATTTAATGTATGGCAAAGCAAATTGATGACCACTCTGCCTTCAGTATTACCTGGCTTGACAAAATCCCTAATACTGTTTTTAAGGACTCATATCATAGCCTGTACACTTCTAATGACACGCAGGCAGACAGCTGGCAGAGCAATGCATTCCCCACCCTCCTTCAGAGAGGACAGAAGACAGTCCAAGAAGACTTCTCGAGGAACACGTTCAATGATGCACTGTAAAACACTTCTCCTGCTAAAATCAGCAGGAGCTGTGCATGATTAAGAACACTGGATCAGCCTCCACATATAAGAAGTTTCCTGCTGCTGCTGCAAAGGCAGAGAGTAGGTGATGCTCAATAGCCAGCTCTCTTCATAACTGTATAAAGGCTACTGAACGACGGCTCAGCACACGGTCTGATGCTTGGGACACCAGCTGCTTCCTGATTAGCGGCAGCTAATTTTGGCAGTGGGGCAGAAGCTCGGTGCCGATACAGTTATCCTACAATTTGAAGCAGGATACAGATTATAAACATTGTTTCCATGAGATCAAGCTGTGCGCTGCACAAATTTGCTTTCAAAGGCAGCTCAAATTAACCCTCTGTCTCTACCGAGGTTAGATCCAGCAATGTTTAAGACAAAAAATAGCCTTTGGAGTGGAAACCAGTCTCCTTCTCCCCCTTCCTCCACGACTATTTCCTTAACACTGCAACTGCACTGGGGCTTTTTCCAAGTCAAAGTGCAATATCTGCGCTTTTATAATGCCCACTGGCAGTGTATATGTGCCACCCAGGACAGAGCCCAGCTAATTAAGAAATTCTCTTGTAGTGCCTGCTGCACCAAGTAAGCAGCCAGCAAACAAAGGAAAGCAATGACTATTCAACCCCTGTCAGCTCATGTGCTCCCTACTTTGATTGCTTGAGATTGCTTTGGGGCGAGGAAGGTAACATAACCGATCTCTGCCAATAGCAGGTCTAAGTTACTTGCAGACTGAAAGCTGCACTTTTTCTCCTTCAATAACAAGGACTAACACAAGCAACAGTGGTAGCAGCCATTCCTTTTTTCCCTCAGTGGTGATTCCAGCTGAGCTCCTTTGCGGGGTCTCTAGCAAAGGTTGCACTTGCGGCCCAGCCTCCTCCACACTTGGTCGTAAGAAACCAGGTCTGCATTTAGACAATCTTCATGACAATATCGATCTCAGGACTAGAGGATTCAAGCCATTGACTTTAGCGAGAATCAGAGAGGCCAGAAAAACCTCAGCACCATTCAGTGTTTCATTAGCAGCTATCCTACTGGTGGCACTTTACTTTAGAAAAGTAAAGTAAATAGAGTGCTTTAGAAAAACACTCAGGTTACAGACAGCAAAACTGAGGCATGCCTTTTAAAAGAAGACTCATCAAAAATCAGTCACAACCAAAAATAAAACCACTGCAAGCAGGCTGCTACCCTGGGTGTGAAGCACAATTTACCAGCAGGGTGAAGGTCTCCCTCGTCAGCCATCAGACCATGGAATGTGATGACGATGACACAGGGCACTGGTGCACAGGGACAGTCTGTGGGAAGCCTTCTGCCTGCACAACCTCCCTCCTCTGCCCAGATGAGCCATGTGGCGTATGTGAGCACTGAAACAATTGTTTTTACAGTGCCAGAGTTAGTTATGTCTGAAAGGCTGCCCACAAGCACGGTGCGCAGTGTCATTAGGCTGCTGGCTGGGCACTGGAAGATGGATGTGTTGTTCACTTTCATGCAGGCAGTTAACAGCATAGCTATTTGGTTACATGAATTTACAAGCTTAGCTGCCGAATAGAGGAGACCACAGGTTAACAGCAAGGGGTGAAGGTGCTTGTAAGAGTGCAAGCTGAGCCCTGAACCAAGGTGATTACAGCTCACTGGGAACTCTTGAAACCCATTAGTGCCAGAGCAAGGAGCTGTCAAGATCCACAGATGAGAAGCCAGGCTTGCAAGCTGAGGGGTGACCAGCCATGTACAGGGAAAGAAATTTGCTTGCTCTCGCATAGTATCTCCTCTTCTCTCTCCCTCACCAAACTGCCACCTGAAAACCAACCCCAAATCTCCCCTGGCAAGGACAAGTGACTCCAAGACCATCCTATATCCACCTCTGCACCTCCACAGATCTGTGGACCGTGTCCCCACACTTGTCAGCTCCTCTCAAGAGCCACTGGAAGGTACTACTGATCCCTGACCTGGATTAAGCCCTCAGGCATGCAGATTTGCTGTACACTTTGGAAAGCAACAGAAAATAGTTTTCCCTAATAGGCATCTTATTTCCCCATGCTGTCCTCTCCCCCAGAATAAATAGAGGTACTTCAAGGTGTCAGACAAGTTGTCACACTTTAATTTCTCCCTTTGGCAAGCCTAGCCACTAATTCAGTCTTGTTATAGTTTTCCCAGTAGGGACAAAATATATACTGAGCTTTGAAAACCCATTGTGTAGCTGCAATTGTTGCTGTAAGCTAGTGGCTCTTTTGCTTTGTTCAGCACCATGCTTGTGTCTCCTGTGAGATATTGTTTTGTTAAAGTCTGCTATTGATTAAAAGGGAGAGGAATTGAATTCCAAATGGGAGCAGCTGAAACCTTTTAAAATGCTACATAAAAAATGTGAACATTCAAAATTATTTTAAAGATAGGTAGCTTTCCTAAACCATGTTCATTTTCCCCTCAATCCTTACTCACCACAGCATTTCACCTCAGGGCTGACTTGCAATTCAGGCCTAGGGTAAGGGCCCCATTCTCATCCATTTCCTTGGGGCTGATGGATGCTGCAGAGCAAACTGTGGGCTGCTCCTGGGGTGGCATCAAGCTCCAGGCCACACTAGAAATGGCAGCCCTGAGCATTTGTCCTCTATCCTAATGCAGCACCACAGTTCCCAGTGTGGTTACCATGATAAGTAAATAAGCATAAAGGTCCCCCAGGCTCCTTCAGTTTCATCTTCTACTCAATACAAAGAGATTGATTATTCCCTAGTTGAACATCAAATAGTCTACCTACAACACAGGATTTTTACCTCTGTAACCACACCAGAGTAACAGGATAGGGGGTGTTCTTATCTAGCAGAACAGCAAACACAACTGTCCCAGAGCAGGGACTCGGCTCACTTGGTTACAGCTTTCCTGTAAGCAGTGAACAGGAAGGGCAGAAGTCCCATGGATCCCCAGACAGCAGCAGCAGCACCAAGTCAGACCTACTTTTTGTGCATCACCATCATACAGCATGGACTGCTGTATGCCCACGCCCTGGCAATTGCCCCCACACATCTTGGCCCCTCTTTGTGGCTCCAGATGGACTCTGAGCTGTACCACTGGCAGGATCATGGCAGTTTCAGTCTCATGCTCCATGCACTTGCCTGTATGTTGTATTGGTCCTGTTGTGCTGAAATGAGGAACAAGGAGGCTCCATGACACTGCTTCTCCTTGGTCTGTGCAAAACTGCACTTCATTGACCTTTGAAGTAATCTGGGGGAGGGGGAAGCTGTAGTGGAATGGGCTAGATTTCTAAATCTTCTTCAATCAGTTTCAGCATTTCCTAGAAAAATAATTACAGGGTTGCAACATCCTTTGTTTGACCAGCTAGGAGTAATGGATCTACCATCTGGGAACACCTGGTATCACTTAACAAGAAGGCCATGACTGTACTGTAGGAATTAGCCATAGATTCTGATAGGGAATGGCATAATTGCTTTAGGGTCTCCTGGCCATCCCAAAATAAATAGGGAAATAATACAGAAGTGTGGAACTCATATCTGTTTTATTGTATGTTTTAATAGAAAAGAAGTTTTTGTAATATCTGACATGCCATATGGCGCTGGCAAGTCTTCAAACACCTAGAGTACATGTGCCACTGGGCTGAAAGCAACTTATCCAAAGACACAGTGGCAGAGGTAGGCAGGAGAAACCAGGCCCCTCTTCCCACTTTCTGTTGGTGAATGACCACAAACAAATCCAACTGAAAAAATGCAAGGGACCACAGCTTGCCTCTCCACCACTGATTCTCATCCACTTTATCTTTGAGACAGTTAGCCTTTTTCTTCAAGAGTTTCAGCTCATTTTGCAGATTACTATGTCAACATTTAAGTATGAATGATAATGGCAGCAAATCTGTAAGAACTTACCTTGGACTCCAGAGTTCTTAATAGCCACTAAGTGCAGTACTAAAATCTTTATTAGAGGAATACGGAGCTTAAATACTGCCCTAAAACAGGTGGTCGGGAGAATGTGCTTCCAGGGGTAAAATTCTGGCAGTGCTCTCTTCATGAGCAGCACCTTCCCAAGATAGCCATGCTCATCTGTGCAGCTCTCCCAGAACAGCCCCTTCTGAAAGACACCATCTCTGTGTGCTGAAGAGCATGATTGTACTCACAGTGTTATATTTCAGTGTGAAATACAAATATGCTTGGCAAAAACAGAGTAATGGTTACAATATATAGCCACACTTTTCAAAATGTTGCTATCAGAGAGATTTCTAGAAAAGGGAGCTGGGTTTGGCAAGGACAGTCCTGTGTTTCAGCTGAAGGAGTGCCGGCAGTGATGCACCCCACTGTGATATGCGACAGTGTTTGTGGAAATAAGGGTACAGGGTGGATCAAGGGCATATGAAGATTACAGCAGCCTCCACCCATGTATACATCCCCGGCCCCAGCCCAGGCTGTCACATAACTCTGTGCTGGACAGCGATCAAAGGGTTCAGCGTGAGCTGAGAAAGTCACACGGGGGGGAGGGAGAGCGGTGATCCCCAGCCTCCAGCCCACCCTTTGTTCAGCTTGCTCACAAGTTTCCCAGCTATGTTTGAACTCCCTTCTCACACTCGCCAGCACTCAGCCACTGCTAGTTTCAGGCTTTCAGGGGGATGAGCAATCAACCTTGACTTCACATTAACTTCATCAAATTACATTTAAATCCTTTCCAAAAAAAAGAGTTTTAAAGCTTTTTGCTCAAGAGAGGGTGTAGACAGAAGGGTAATAGGGGAAGAAAAAAAAAAANGAGGAAAAATTAGGTTTAGAAGAGCCCTTTGAAGTTATTTCAATTAGTCTAGGTGCTGGAGACCTCTGGAGAAAGGCTCCTCTTAGAGCTACTGAAGTAGAACAGAGCATTTCAGGGTCCCACTTTCCCATTGAAATAACAGCAGCACAGCAAAAACGTCTTCCTTTGGATTCATTTATCTTCTCGAATGCACAGGGCTGCACTCAGTCCTGTGTAGCTCTCAGCAGCAGCTTACCTCTGACAGGTTTTACAGAAGCATCTGCCCATGCCCTGGCAGGGGGGATGCAAGTAGGCACAGTGGTGCTTTGAACCCTCAGACATTGTGGTTTGAAAAGTGGAAACAAACGTTTAATCCTGGAACTAGTGAAATCCAGGGGCCTGCTGGTCCTTCCTCACCCTGCTGGTTGGTGATGTTAGGGTGGTCAATGCTTTGAGGCACAGAGTATAAAACAGCTCTTGAGCTGGAGGATTGATCTGTTTGCACTAGGCAGAGCTTTGGTAAGATGCTTTCTTGATGAAGCAAGCCTTCTTAGAGTTTGCTCTCAGTATTTCCAAAATATTAGACAAAACCTCCCAAACCAAAAACTAAAAGGCTACAGCAGGGAAAAGCCTTGCTTAAAGGTCTCACACTAGCAGGACTAAGAGAATCTGACATAGGCTATCAGTCAACTGCAAATTTCTAGACTTTCTTCAATCTCTGTAATATCATGAATATCCCTCAAAATCATCAGGTCAAGACAGAGAAGCTCACCAACTGGTTTTCTGTAAAGGGCTCCTGCTATTCATGCCTCAGGTAGTTCAGCTGTTTTAGTGAGAAGCCAAGTGTCTGAGTATATTTTCTAAGCCTGTGCAGCACTGTTTATTCACAGAAGATGAATGAAGTGCAGCAGTAGGAGGAGCAAGGCTGGCTGGGCTGCACAGAGTCTCACAGGAGATCTTTGTTAAGATAATGTTAATATCTATTTTCACTGCAAGTTAACAGGCCCAGTTTCTCAAGCAGAAGTCCCTAATTGACAAGAGTGTGTCCTGAAAGTTGGAAAGAGATTGATGGCTGACACTGAATAAAAGTGTATTTACTTTTGGCTCATGGGGGTTCAGGTCTGTTGCTGACACCAAACTGAGCCCAGTGTCGGTGTGTACGTAGCAAAGTGAATATTTGTAGGAAAAAGAGCCTTAATTATTCATGAAGGCTTTACAGTCTTGAATCCTTTAATTCCTTCATGCCCATTGTACAAAAGAAAACATCTATCTTCCCAACTTATAGATTTTTGTACAGCAAAACTGGCTGGCAAAGCTTGACAGTTGAAAGAAAACAAAAAACACTAATTGTTAAGCATCAGCTACTTTACCTCCCCTGCTGAAATTAACAGAGCCACTCCTTGAAAAAAAAAAAAAAGCTGAGAGAGCTCTCCGGGAAGCAGTGGGCAGATTTGTTCGCAGTTTACTTGCAATCATCCATTCCAGCAGTATTTGCACCTTCCTCCAAATACTCAGTGCAGCTACAGACAGGACTCAAGGACAGCTGGGATACAGGTTGGATCCAGGTACCTGGCGATTCCCATCAATGCACATTTGTTTTCCAGCTATTCCTTCCAGAAGAGAAAATCCAAAATAAATATTTCTTGTCACTCAAAAAAGGAAAGGAAACCTGAATTCTACAAACCGCTACTCAGACTCCAAGTTCAATATCAAAGCACTTTATAATTACTAGTCACGTGCAGGTCCTGTGGCCCATGACTTTTCAGCAGGAGCTCACAGATATCATTAAATTTTAGAGCAAGCTTTCTTGTAGACAGGAAAATTAACAGAGTGATTGCTAGAGTCATGCTTCATCTTCTCAAAAGGTGTTGTAGGAGTTTTCAGCTGGATAATATCTCTCTACACAGAGCTGAGAAATCCTACTTTGGACAGAAAAGCCTTCTACCTGAAAACCTCTGTCTTAGCTTACTTCAGAAGCCAGTGGGCCACAGGAGGAAAGTAAGTCCTTTGTCAAGGGCAATGTCCAAATCTTTCAACCAGGGCTGCATCATACCACTAATTTTCACACATTACTTCTCATTCTTCTACATGGAAAATCATCTCTTGTTCTCAAAGGGCAGCTAGCTGCCTTAGTACAGGAAGGCCAGCAAAATGCACTGTATGCAAAGCTTCCCAGAACAAGGAAGAAACAAAGGAAATAAGGAAAAAATTCTTCGCTGACAAGCAATCTTACATGTGACTTGCAACAACAGGGAGTAAACACTATTCAGACAGAAATATATTTTTCAGCTGACAGAATGGCTTCCAAGCATAGTACCTAGCAAAACCTGGTCCAAGCACACAGTGAGTGCTCGCGAGGCTCTTTTCACTTACAGTAGAATAGATGGGGCCAGACAGTCTGGCAGCCTCACAAAGGCACAATGAGCAGGAGCCCTCTTTCCCTGTATGCATATAAACATAAGCACTCCACAATCTTTCACAGCAACACGCCAAAGCAAACACCAAATTGACTGTAGTATTTTAGAGAGGTGGCCAAAGCTCACAGATATTTTCTATGTGATCCCCTGGAACAATTGAGTGCTTTCATTAACACAAATGTGAAAATATGTGCAGTGGAGAAAAGAGAGATTAGTTTTAGAAAGGAACATAAGCAGAAGTTGTCTTAGCTTGGCCAGGAATTATTCTGATCCCTGTGAAAACAATGCCAAGGTTGAGTGCTGGGGTGCAAGATCAGTCCCACCCCACACAAAGCACCACACTTTGTTTCCAGGTGAGGTTAACTGACAGTCACGGTGCCTAAAAATCCTGTCCTACTTGGCACAAAATTATTTTCTTGAAGGCAGGTGATGCACTCACATCCTTCTGCTCAGACACAATCTCTCATCATAAAATAGCAATGAGGCTGAGGCAATCAGATGGAGGATGGCAGCTGGGATAGCCAGTCTTAGTGCACTTGATGTAAACAGCAGCAGGACCTGAGAAGCTGTGAGGCCCCATTCTGACTGGCCTGGGAGACACTGATCAACCTGTAGGCCTACAATGAATCTCAGCACCCCACAGCAATGTGTGATGAGGCAAATTAACAGATGGTTAGATTGCAACCCAAAAATGGTAGAACAGCATACATCTAGTATCGTGCAGTAGTGTTTAGCTGTGATTCAACATTTTTGCAGTCAATTTTTGCCACTGACTTGGCTCGAAGTCTGGTTTCATGAATGGTCATCTTCAGCCGACAATGTTTGGAGCCATGGGATTGGGAGATATTTCCAGGTGGCTCTTAAAAACAGACTATAATGCCAGTCTGAAATGCAGTACCAGATGAAGCACTGCCTGACAGCTGTTCCTATAGTGTTTCAGTGGCACAAAGATGAATTGTCATGGAGTTGTGGGAAGAATTAACTTTTAAAATGGTTAAAACAAATGAACAAAAAAGGATTATTTTTAACCTGAACTGGTTCCCCTGATGATTTGCCATGTAGTTGTACCAGACCTTTGCTGGCATCACTAAATTAACCCAGGAGTGCAAAGGAAATGCTCCTCAAATTGCGTCCTAAGGAAAGGAAGGCTACTGCCAGTAGACTGCTATGGTCCACCTTCCAATGGGAAACCTCTGACAGCTAGGTCTGTAGTTTAATCTGTCCCATCCATTTATCTCACTGAAACTAGTCCTAGCCATGCTAAGTCAAGGACCTGAACTGCTCTTAGGCTTACCTGTAGTTCTCTCTCCCTCCAGCTGAACAGGCCCTGGACCTACCATCTCCTCTCACTGAGTAAAAAATCCATCCATGGAGAACCTCAAGACTTCCACATAAAAATTTTATTTACTGGTCTAAACTTTCACTTAAAAACCTACATTCACAGGACTCACAAGACTCTCATACCATACAAAGTGAAACTCAGGAGAAGTTTCCCAGAAGACTTGTGACTCTCATGTGAAAGAAACTACCATAAAGAAGTTTTAACAGTTGTTGCAATGAAAATTTTATGTAACAAAGATAACTGCACCAGGCTCAGCCTCCAGCAGACTAGGACCATGCATAAGGTTCCACATGAAGGTCATGAGTGGCTTCAAATATTTCAAAGTTTCTTTCAAAAGAGTTATAATAATAGAGAAATGAAAGACGGGACATCTTGTGTCTGCCTGCTAACCCAAGGGGGTCTGAGTTGCCTGTATGGGGTGCATTCAGTGAGAGCAAAAGCTCCCAACAATGTACATTTGGAGGTCCCTTCAGACAGCATGGACTTCCTAGTTTTGAGAGACAATTCAACTATTTTTGGCAGAGGAAGCGCTGAGAGGACTGACACAAATCACCCTCCACAAAAGTCAACCTTTGTAAATGCTATCCTCTCCAGGCTAAAGTACTATCAATTCTTTGTTGCAATTCCAACAAGGGCAAAAATTAATTTATTTATCTATTGATTTGTCAATTTATTTATTAATCTTTTTTTAAAATAATCTATTAATTTATTTTCATATTCTATTTTCTATGAGGAAAAGTCCTACTCTGTTCATATAATATCCATGTTTACATTTTAAATGCAGCATAAGATGAATTTTAAACCTAAGATTATTCCATGTAGCACCTTAGTTTTCAGAAATCTTGTATCTGTATCTTCAATATTGCATGATGTATGTATGTTTTATGTAATAAGTACAGAGCACTGAACACCCTGAAAAGAAAGAAATAATAAACTTAGAAGAGCCCACACCTTAGAGTAATATATTAACATCTGGTTACACCCTTTTGAAAAGCATGCAGCAAAATGAGAAAGGTGGCAGATGCAGACGTGAAAGGGATGGTCAGAGAAATGGATCACCTTCCAAAAAAATGAGACTAAATAAGCCTTGGAAAAGAAGGAGACAACAAGCAGGATAAGGCAGATTTCTTTGTGTGTATAAAATAGAAAAGGTTAACACATAACTATGACCCATTGCTTTTCTTAATGCAGCAGAAAGAAGGCACTAAAAGAACATATCAGGCTGAAACTTGATAAACAAGAACAAAAAAGTACTATTTTACAAAACCATGTGAGACACTGTGTGATGCACCACCAGGGGATGGTGTGAAGCCTGAGGCTGTCCAAGGAAAGGTTCAGGAAGTGATTTTAAAAGGTAATAAAAGCAAGGTGTCTTCCGGACTTTTGGACAGGCACAAACTTATTCCATAGCCCAGAACATCCCAAGCTATGCAGGATGCAAGGATCAGAGCTAGTTACAATGTGGCCAGCATTGCTGTACACTTGCTTTCTTTCTTGTTTTTCTTCCCCGAGCACTTACTGTAGGCCACAGATAGACACAGGGAAGAGAAGGCTCTGGGGAACTGAAAGGCCCTGCTCTAGTACTTTTCCTTCAAGATTAGTCTGCTTGAGCTGGCATGCTCTGTCACTTAGCCAAGCTTCAGAGGTGACAGCATGAGGCAGGCTGAGAAGAAGCACCACTATACCTCTAAATGCTTCTAAGAAAAATGATCCCTCTTTCTTTATCATGATGTAGTTTGTCATATAATAGCAATAATCACAATTGCTTTGTAATATACTTGGAGCAGCTTTGGGGATTGATTAAATGTTTCAGCTTCCCTTCAGCTTTAATCAACCTGAGCAGCTGTTTATCGCTCAGTATACTTTAGATCAATAGAGCTTATACCTGTAAAATAGTATGGCCCACACCAGCTCCCTTAAAGCTGCAGGCAGTAATTACAATAAGATTGTACTCTGTAGAGTTAAAACTGTCTAGAGTTAAAACTGATACAATCACCACAGCCACTAGCATAAGACACTTTTGAAAGGTGGCCTTTCCTAACTTCCAATTTATCCCAAGTTCTTTGATAAAAGAGGGGCTGGAAAGATTGCGAGCAAAATCCTGCTCAGACCCTGCCACCAGGAGACAGAGCAGAACACCGGCCCCATCAACCACGGACCTGTTCTCCAAGAGTCCAGCAGTAGAGGAAAGACCAAGGGTAAGCCCTAAGCACAAATAAGAATACCTCAACTTAGATGGCAGTACATGAACCTAAATGACAGTTTTAATGATTCTGTGAAATACACCTGTCTTGTGACTGTGTCAGCAAGCAGTTTCCAAGGCATTACAGCAATAAAGCTTTAAGCATATTTTGGTTACACAAAAATAAACAAGATCATACCAAAGACAGCGTGAAAACTTCTATTAACTTTCACAGGTTCAGGACCTCACTCTCTGTGTTAACCATGGTGCATTAAGTGAATGAAAGTTGAATTCCAGGCATAAAATCATCAAATCCAGATGAAACACACTGAAAAAGTTAATTTCATCATACTGCTAGACAAGAAAAGACAAGCTCTTGGCTGGTGCCTTGAAAAGACAAATATTTGGATAGGAAAAGAAAAAGCAGTTCAAGTCACTGCTTTTAAAATGATATGTTATGGAAAAATCATTGCATCACTTTTACTAGCAGTTCACAGCTTCTCATTAATTTTGCAAAATTGCAGTAGCTGCTGCTTTCTGAGGTCTGTTAGGGCAGCAAGGCATCTTGCCTGCTCATAGGGGGAAAAAAAAAGTGATACCCAAGAGAATTGCCACATGAAGAATAGCGTTTGCATGGAAGGTGACAAGATTTGGTTCATTCTATACACATCTAGGACCTGTGTTTAAAAAAGACAACACTGGGACTGTTTTTTCAACCCACACTTTCACAGCAATACAGGTCCTTTTCCACAGCAGGGAAGATACTGTAAAGCAGCATTAATGTCATGTTGCGTTAACAAATACATAGCACACAAGGATGTGGGACCCCTTTTGGTGGTCTATCCCTCTAACCCTTCTATGATCCCAGCACTAGGCAGAGGAATGAGAAAACTGTCAGGCAAAATATGCCATGTACTGTATTTGCTTTGTTAGATACTGAGGCATATTAAGTTAATGATCATTAAAATCCAATTAAGAATATGGTGAAAAACACTCTGGGTGTTTAGAGACACACAGTTTTTGCCTTCAGTTGATCAGGCAAGGGAAGAAGAAAGTGGGTAAAATGAGATCAACACAGCCTGTCATTACTGTTGCCATTCAGAAGAGGAGGAATGCTGGATAAACTAGAGCTTTTCTCTTTTATTATATTTTGCTGTTTTTCTCAGATGCCTCTAGAATTTCAGCTGTTAAAAAAAAAAAAAAAAGGAGGGAGATGAGGGAAGATGGGCTCTTCAAGTTATTTTGTAAACCCAGCAAACGTTTCACACATTTCAATTTCTGCTGTGCTCCTTTTCACACTGCTAACCACTTAAAAGACTCTTGCAGAGGAGAAGCTACCAGAGAAAATAGTTTTGGATGCTCCTTGTTTATTATATGCAGATTAAGCAGTTCTTATTAACTCAGTCTTCATTCTTCCTTCATAGGTAGCAGTACTGTGATAATATTTGCAAGCAGCCAAGGTAATTACCATCCAGCAGGGTCCAATTGTTTTCAATTAAAAGCTTGACTGAAGTCTTTAGTTTTTAATACCATTGTGACCATCTGCTTTCACTGAAGTTCATCAGCAAAGGCACAGGCCTCATTCTAATGCTGCTTAATTATATGGAGGAACTTTTTTTTTTTTTGGTCAGAGGTTCATTTTTTCCTGCTAAAGAAATGGGCAGCAACAGGGCTGCCTGGCTTCTCTAATAGCCTGAAGCAAGATGGAGTATCCAGGAAGATCATTACCTTCCTGGGAGATCCAGCTGTTATTGCACTGACAAAAAGATCCAGGGGGCCAACAGGAGAAAGCAGTTAACCTCAGCTGCCCTCCTCCCTGTTCAGTCACTTGCCTCCTTTTTCTACCAGCAAATCTGAAAAGGCCACAAGGAAGAGGATTTAATCTAAAACATAGAGTACGATCCTCCCCTGCTGATTAGATTTTCAGACTTGGTTCCAGGCCAGGAGCACAGGCAGGCTCTCCCGCCTGGGCACACATCCCCTCCTCCATGCACATGCAGAGAATCTCTTGCAGTCCTGTATCATCTCAGATCTGAGGATCTTCAAATCCCTTACAGGCATTCATTAAGCCCCGTGCAATCCCCAGGAGAGGTAAGTAAATATAATTTTCCAGATGGGGAAATTAGGGCAGCAAGAGGTTAAGTGACTAGCCTGAGGCCGAACAACAAATAAGTGGCAGAATCAGCATGAGGATCTGCCAAGTCCCAGGTTTAATGAAAGTCTCTTGAGTGCTCAGGTTCAGAAAAGGAAAAGCAACACCCCAGTCCTCAAGTCCTCAGGACACTTAACTCATTTACTGCAGCTCTGCTTTATATGTGCCAGTGCTAATAAGCGTGACTCCTAACATTTCCAACTGCACTGTGCACAGAAAGACATTTTGTAGATTTAGTGCAGGAACTGCTGTCTCAAGGCAGGGAAGCACGCTTGATGTTGTTCCATATCATCAGCCCAGGCAGGCACACAGCTTCCTTACGGTTGCCTGCTGCCATTTCTGTTACACACAGCTATTTTCAAGGATTGGCCCCCTGAGAGGCAGGTATTTTGCCAAGCACCAGTTAAAGAGGAAAAATAAGTGGTACAACACTGTCAAAGCAGAGGAGATGCACTGTCATGCTCTAGTGACAGTTCAAAACCCTGAAACAAGTAGCCAGAGGGTTCTCTGACCTCTAGGCTGGCCACACAAGCAAATCTATCCCTCCACTAAACCACAGAACTCTTCAACCAAGAATTAAATCTCTGCTCCTCACTAATCTTTGGGGACTCATGAGGTTGCCCTTGCCCCAGGGGTGCCTCTCTTCTTGGCAAGTGTCTCCACTCTCATCATGGGGTGTTAGGCCCAAGTAACATCCCTCCCAAAGGCCAGTAGTCCTGCTCTGCCATGGTGCATCAGCAGAAGCACTAAATCTACACCAAGGCTGTTAGACAGCCATACTCGGGTCTTTTATGCTATACTGAGACCTCTGCAGCTCCTCTGCAGCAAAGGCATTGACACAACTGGAATCTGATGCTTGGGAAATAATTACTTCAGAAAATGGTGTAAATTACTTCAATATTTTGAAAGGCTTGATGTGTTGCTGCTCAACTGCCTTCAGCTATTTGCAAATGTAATGCAATTTGTTTCCATACAGATTTCTTTTAAAGTTGTGTGTAGTATGTGTCCTAAATACATAATTACACACCAGAGTTTAATGGCTCATTCGGGTTTATTTTGTAACCAATATGCATTTTAAGAGCAAATTCTGAAGGAATATGCAGCAACAAACATGCAGCACACAGTCTGGTTTCTTACACTTTTGCTCCCAAGATGCTCCCAAAAGCCTATTCCTGACAGAGACACAGACATGAAAATGTTAGAAGTAAACACTTCCTTTAACAATTACCTTGAAGGAAATGTAATGATCCTGTTAAGAATATAGTCCAGTAAATACATTTTTGGCATGGATGACCTGTGATTTGGATGGCCTAGGAAATTAGTAATGGGATTTTGCATTTTTCTTTCTGTGTTTGAAACTAATCTGTGCTTGTAGCAATTTGAAAGAGTTTTCAGTGACCTATGTAAAATCACTTGGCAGTATACAACTGGGCAGCTCTTACAGAGCTATGTATCCACTTCACAAATTACAGAGAAATTTCAATTCTTTTACAATATACTCTTTATAAGCCCCCCTTCAATACATGTAAGCTAAAGGTTTAAATGGTAGCTGGATTAATGGGAGTAACCAGGGCTTCATCTTTAAGAGCACTTCAGACCACCACTCTCACTTAAGTCATTAGTAGTTGGAAGAAGCTGCCTTTTTACAGCCAAAAATATTTGGATTTTTTTCCTTCTTTTGTAATTCTCTGAGTTTCCCTAAGACAAGGAACTGCCTTTTGATAGGAGTACATGGCCAGCAATGCTTTTCCTCACATGTCCCTGGCAAGCTCCCAGCACCATGAAGACCTCTAGGTCCATCCTGCTTAATTGAAAGCATTTGAGGTGCTGAAATCAGGTACCATCTTCACCAAGGACCAGGTACTTCCACAGGGCAGCTAAGATCTACATCTCCCATCAGAAGCATCTTTCTTTCTTCATCAACTACAGAATCAATTTAACAAAATTTTTTATGTTAAAAAAAATTTAACATAAAAATTTAACATCAGCTCCCAATTCTGGCTCAAAGAAAAAATAAATTCTGCCTGTTTGAAACTACCTGTTAACTATATTTAAGCAGAGGGACTACTGGATGTAAAAAGCTCCCTGTATTAAAGGGACAGAAAGACCTTGCTTTCTGCCTTATGCTCACTGCACATGTAGGTCAGTAAGGCAAAGCAAGATTTGAGATATCAAGAGTGCAGTGAGCAGACAAGGCCTGCACAAAAACATCCATGAAGTATAGCTATAGCCTTCTCAGTTTATTTCTGTAAGTGCAAAAATTGTCTGATGTTGAAAGAGACAACACTTTTTCGATCAAAAGTAATAATCCCTACTTTATCAAGTGAGATAAAGTAGTTTTAAGTAGAAAATCCACATATAGTTTTTTTTCTTTCTCCTTGCTATTTTTATTAATTCAATTAAAATACCAGAGAGTTTAAAAATGAAACTATATGGAAAATTACTCACAGCACTGGGATTTTCCCAGGTGATCTGCAACACCTCTCTGCTGGAGCTCCAGGGCATGGAAAGCTTCATTCATTTGCCTTATTTCAAGTTGCACATTCACTGGGTTCAGATGAGATCTGAATTTTCAGCTTACACATTGGAGGTCAAAGGGCTGCAAGATTATTGTTCAGATTCTACCACACTTTTTCAGACCTGAGAAAAAATGAGATTTCCAAATGCATCTGTATTATAACAACTCCATTATATCTCATAGTCTTTTCTTCTTAGATCTAAAAACATTGCAATTCAAGTTGGAGGCAGCTGAGCCTAATGAGATGAATCAGTGTAAAAGGACCCTTTGGCCTCAAGACATGAGAGGTGTGCCACACCAGTCAGCCAGATGAGAAGACTGATTGCTCATCTCCGTCTTTATGGGTGAACTCTCTATTTTTGTTTCTTGAATTCTTGTAACTCTTCCCCACAAGTCAGCTCCCTACAAACTCTCTTAGAAACAGTGTGGCAAAATGCTTCAAATTCAGCTGCTGGTAAGGAGAAAGAAACCCAGCATCTCAGGCTTTGTATATTTTTTCCTCTGCAGAAAAGGAAAAGCTCCTTTTTTTTTTTTTNTTATCCCTTCTTAAAGCACCCAGACAGCTTAAAGACATAGATGCAGAGTCTGAGTATCCAGAATCTGTGTGAAAAACAATATTATCAAAGGATCAATCTGAAAACCTGTATTTCAGTGAGCTTTGTGCCATTTCCTAAAAAAACAACTTCAGATCTCATGTACTGTCTTATAATTATGAAAAATGTAACTTGGTATAGAATGCAGTGTGTCAGCTTTGATTATGCCAGCAGAGAAAGACATGTGATACAGAGAGAGAATAAGGGAAGAATGATGGCTGTCTACTGGCTTATCAATTTACATCTCTCTACAGTAAATCTAAGTCCTTTGTGCTGTCAGTCATGCACTCCTACAGCAGTGATTGCTGGAATATGAAAATCACATCTTTGAGATCCATTCACGTATTTGCACAGCCTCTATGGGTTTATTGCTTCAGTGGCTGCAGCATCCCCCATCAGCATGGGTCCTGCGATTTGAGGCTTGATGTTTGCCTCACTATGCAGCTTATGTGCAACAATCTACACCAACACTGTGAATCACCACCTTTTCAGTTCAAATTGTGAAGGAAAATAGAAAAAAGCCTCAGGAAACTGTAAGGGTAACAAATGACCATGTGTTAGATGACCTATTTCAGGCCTATAAGTCTCAATAATATGTTGTAATTGTAGCTAAAAATAACACACATCCTCATCAAATATTTACTGTGACATAAATAACCACCTAGCCAACATCATGCTTTTGAACACATTAAGAGCAATTGTATATTTTCAGCTGAAATGACACACTGGAAATTAATGAAGACAAGAAGACATGAACAAAAACCATCTCGCTACTGCCATCACCCCTTTAGAAACTGTCAGCAGGAAAGAACAGCTTCCTGGAAATTTCAGGGGCACAGAGTTTAGAAAACAAAAAATCATGTTTGTCGCTGCACAACACATGGTTATGCATGCACTCACAGAGAGAGAGAGAGAGAGAGAACATTACTATGAGCTAAGCAGTCATTTAGGACCTCACCCTCCCCAGGTCTCTCCCATCAGGACCCACAGCCAGGAGATCAGCAATGTTTCTTGCTATTGTAAAATACACGTGGCCATAGAAAAGTGGTTTTACAAACATTTTATGTGCCCTGTGAGGGTAAACACTCTACCATTTAAATTTCCCACAGGGCTACAGGTAACTAGCAAAAAGGAAAAAAATAATCAAAAACTATTCTTGCTCTAAGAGCCACTCTCAGCTATTTTCCTACCATGGAGTTAGCATTAAAATCTGTAGGAGCATACTAGTTCTCATCCAAATACTTGAATACTATTTGTCTCTAATGGGATAAGAATCGTGATGCAAGGAAAACAAAAGCCACTGGAAAGTATGGAAGGATAGTGAATTATTTGCTGATTTCCTGAACTTATGTAGGTTGATCAGAATCTCTTAGAAAACTCTCCAAGCAGTGTTTCTGTCTTAAAATTCTCTACATTATAAAGGAGAAAACTGTCATATTCATGTGCTCGGCTTTTGAGCTGCATTCTGTAAGGCAAGAACAATTCTTCCAGATCAGCAAATCTGTACAATATGGCAGTGTTTGGTTCCCACACTGAATAAAACATGGATTGTCTTATCTGATCATTTATTAGTCTTGGCTTTATTTTCCCACTATAAACATTCCTAATAGCACTGGACTATTTTCATCATGAAGTAACAAGAAGAACATTAAATCATTCCTTATCTTTAAAGTAAGCACATATATTGTGTTTTGGAGTTTTTCCTTGTGTTGAGGCTGAAGTACCTTAATGTTTGTCTGTCCTTGGGGCTACTACCACAGTGTTTCCTCCTTGACATCTCATAAAATTCCAAAATTCCTGTGTCTGGGAGGAAGGGGTATTACAAGCAAGCAAATGATGACACAGAGAGAAGGCTGATAATGTTTTCACGGTTTACCCTTAATTTTAGCTGGAAAAGATATTTGAGTCCTGCAGTTTGATTTAAACCAGTAAGAAGAACAGCATTTATTATTGGAAATAAATAACCTTAAACAGTATTTGCTCTTTTTGCAGCTCCTTGGACATCTGCATTACCTCTGCTCAAAGCCCATCTCTCTTAAAGCAAGACAATCACCCTCTGCACCATCACAAAGAAAAACGCTAGGATTACACCTAGGGTCCACTGGAGTCGGTAGCCTGTTAATGATGATGGCCAACTGAGGATGTTCAGTAAGTGATAAAAGAGAGAAGAAAGGCCGCTGTGAGCTACAGTTATGGCCTTGCATTTCTCTTTCATGGTTGTGTATAATTTGGACAAGACTGAATTTTTATTTTAAGCTGCTGCCTGCAAAAAGTGCCATGGTGAGTGAAAGGTAGAACCCAGAACACAGTGCAGTGAATTTCTGGTCTTGAGTTTTAACTACTAGGTTTTGACAATCTCGCCAAAACCCTGAAGATGTGTCTGTGCCCATAACACAAGGAAATCCATTAGAATGCTCCTCTGTCTTTCGCTTGCTCTGTTTTCTTTCACCTCTGAGACATGTTTCTGCATAAGAAGCACTTGAATGACAGCCCTAGCAGCAGCCTATCACACCACAGTAATAAAGGATTAATTACCTCCGTCATCAGCACTCTATTATTATTTGTAGCACCAAGTGCCTGCTCTATTTTTGTGAACTACAAATGCCTGGGAACACTGAAAAGAAGACACTGCCCTAATTCAACAAGTCTGCTATCCTGCACCTGTGTTTAATTAGTTACTCTCAAATCAGACCTGCAGAGCCAGGAGCTGCAAGCAAGAGCACTGCTGACTGCTGGCCTGGCTGGGCTGCCAGTGTAATTAATTGCATTCTTACTGTGGCTCTCTCTTCTGTGCAAATAAAAGTTAATCATTTGCTGGGAAAGTCTGAGCTGATGCTTCTCCACTGTTTGAGCCAGTGTGTAGAACATTTCAATAAGAACATTCCCCCCCACCCCCTCTCATGTTTACTGCTTGCCTCCCCAAATGACATGCTGGCTATGCTTATGCTACTACATGGAAGCAGGGTAAAGACAGTATAAAGAAAAATAAAATTAATAAAAGGAGGTGAAAATCTGAACTAGAGAAATGCTGACCACAAAAAGCCACCACACAGCATCTTTCCCAAACCAAAGGCTTATTTGAGCAGAGGTTTGGCAAAATGACAGCTAATAACCTTGTTGTGTTGTCGTTCCTCTTGCATTCAACTTTAGTTTTCATGTAAGCTTCAAGCTATTTGTACATAATAATGGTTGTATCCTAAAAGCACACTTACAGAAAGAGGTAAGCATGATTATTGCTATTAAATGTATGGCAAAGAGACTAGCAGAGGATCTTCTCCCAGGTTTCCACAGAAACCAGCAGAAAAGCAAGGTGCACTGCACCTTTGCATGTCTGTTGTTTTCACCCCAAGAACATTCCTCTCTGCTGGGAGCTCAGGTGACCACGGGCACCAGAAGTTTGGCAATAAGCCACTGCAGAATCAGAGGCTTAGGCCTGGAGATGATACCTTCAAACCAAGCAGTACCTGTAGAACATGTCTGAACAGAGAGAACAGAGTACAGGTCTGAACAGGAGCCTGGCACTTTCTTCATTGCAAAGGAGCGGGTTGGTTATTGCTCATAGCTGTGTCTTCTGCTCCTCCAGCCCAAGACAGCCAGCACCATTTTCATGTGGCATAATGGGGCTGGAGCAACGACAAGAGGGAGAGGGATGGCAGAGCTAGGCAAGTCTGGGAACAAGGAGACAATTCTTTTCTTTGCTTGCTGGAATAACATTCAGGGGTGACGTGAACTTTTTTCCATATGATTAGGCTGCAAATGGGCTGTTTTGCAAAGGGGAGAGGAGGACTCAACCAACAATAAATAGCCTTTGAAATTTTTGAAACACTCTATTTAGAAATTGTGTGCTTTCTT
Source organism: Regulus satrapa (assembly GCA_013396955.1). Lineage (NCBI taxonomy): Eukaryota > Metazoa > Chordata > Aves > Passeriformes > Regulidae > Regulus > Regulus satrapa. The sequence goes on from VWZN01008493.1 coordinate 360,682, forward strand.
TTTAATTTTTTTTTATTTCACTTTTTGAGAGCAGCCTGGTACATCTCTTTTTTAAATTAATGGCATATACTTGATCAAAAATGCTAAAATGCTGGTTCCAGCAAATTACACAGATAATTAAGTCTAATTTTAATAATGCTCTGAAACACTACTAATAAATCTTGGGGCTCATACATTCCTTGAATATATACAAGCTACTTCACAAGCACCAAATTCCACCCTCATAGCTCCTTTTCTGTCAAGCTTTGGCAACCCCAAGCTAAATTCTGCTGTCAGTTATATCCTGTAAGTCTGGAGCAATTGCTTGTCCTCAGTGGCATAACTCAAGATTACAGCTGTGTAAATGAGCACAGAATGTAGCTTGAGATGTTGTAAATCTGACCTTCAGCTTGCTTCCATGAAAGGGGAAAACCCAGGAACTTGTTTTCACATTCACTAGGCTCCTTGAAAAACTACCCTGCATAAATATTATGATTTCAGCATAGACATAGCAGATTTAAAATGGAGTTAAACCTGTCCAGTATGCAATGCTTGCTTTTAAACGCTGACACATGCTTTGGCCTCCTACCATGGCACATCAAGACCTCCAGCTTATTCTAGGTCAGCGCTTGACCTCAAGATACTGCAGCATTTCTTCACCAGCATGTTGGTCACCTGATGTCCATGTATGCTGATCACCATCCTCCCAACCCATTTAGCTGGGTCTATTGTTCTGGTGGGGGGAGTCACAGAATTTGTGCCTTACAGGCCACACCTGGAAAGTGTGAGATTACCATGGTAATCTGCTCCTCCTGAGCTGTTAGCTCCCTGCTCCCCTGAAAAACTGAGCCAAACCATTTGGGGCCATGGCTTTACATGGGGATGGATGGGTTCAATCCTATAGCCCTCACAGGACTTTGCAGTGGCTCAGTGACACTTCTGCATGTGCTTGCAAAATACCCACAAGCAGACAGGAACCAGGGAAGTGAAATCTCCCTTTTTGTCCTGGCACCTCATGACTAACAGGGCCAGGAAATGAGATAAGCACACTCTTTCCCAGACTCCTTTAGCCACCATTTATCTGAATGGTATTACAGATGATTTGTCAGGTAGATGGTATGGTTATGTACTTACCAAATAGAGTCAGAAGAATGCATATCACAAAAAACAGGCCTCTAAACAAAACACCAAAAAGGCAAGGGAAAATAATAATTGAAGTGCCTTTTGTTCATGGAGGCCCAAGTTAATTAATTAATGATTTTTCTAAACTGTTTTTGGAAAAAAAAAACATCATTCGCTGAGGTGCAGTACAATCCTTGTGGCGTTGCCATTTGCAGTTATGAAAGCATATCTCTATTATTACCAATATACATGTCTGAGGGGTTAGCTGGTTTCAGACAAGAAAAACACCTACCAAAATACTGCATGGTAAGTACTCCTATACATGTTGATTTTAATCATCGCATTGTCTCTTTGCTCAGATATCCCCACATAACATTCAGAATTCTCTATCAGGCCACTAAGTACAACAAATTTCTAGCCTATACATTTCAGAATTTTAGGTCCCTAAGGAATAAAATGATGGCTTTGGACTATAGCACACAGCTGGACAAAGCTGGACAAAGATGCATATATCAGTGGCAGCAAAGATATTTATCTACAGATGAAAAGCTTGCAGAGGAAATGTCAGCATTTTATTTGCTTCTAGACTGCATTATCAATCTTTGGCATTACCCAAGCTTAAAAGTCATTGCATTATGCAAAATACTTTCAAACAAGCAGCATCTCTTGTCTTCATTTCTAACTTTCTTAAAGCATAATTTGATGCATTACCATAAATGAATGAAAGAGCCACAAAATCTCATCAAAATGAGAAGAGAGTGTGGATCTGAGTCTGATGACCTGTAATTTGCCTGCTATTGGGGGGCTGCTTTTAAGAAATGGACCAAACTCACTTTGTGCTGATTGCTAATTTAACCACTTTAAATATTTTAATATATTATTTCCATTTTTCTTTCTATATTAAGCAGTGAATGCACTTTCCATTTTAATTCCCAAATTGAAAAAGCAATGGAACAGTGTTTGAAAAAGCCATTTCAGAAACATGCCAGTTCAAGCACATACCTGGAGACAGAAGAAGTTGCAATATTCTTGACTAGGATCATCAACAGACTAGAAGGAAATTACAGCAGGTCAGCTAAGGGCCTGTATTAATGATAAGAAATAAGAGGAAATTCCTCTTTACTCAACAGTGAGCACAGTTTCTGTGATAAAACCTTCCAAGTGCATAGTTTGTTCTGGAAACAGTGGGATCTGAGATTCCTTTTGCAAAAAGGGATTGTTTCTATAGGATTGGAACAAAATTATCCACAGGTATTAAGACTAAAAAAAATCAGTAATAAAAATAAACTAGATTTATTTCTTCTCCCTCTCCTGATTTCCACTATCTTATCACTTCTTCAGGGTTTGTCTTGAGCAAAACATCACCGTAAATGATGTTCGAACTAATATGTTTGGTGTAGAATAATAAATTTCGTCCAAGACCTTCTGAGTTGCAGGTCATTTAATACAGTAACTGTGGGCAAGGCGAGCCCCCATTGTGCTCCCACTGATGTCAATGAGTATTTGCTGCCCATGAGCACAGAAATTAGTATCAGCTCTGGCTGTGAAAGATCACTCCTAATCTAAATTTGTCACACACTGCCACTGTCTGTACCTCATTTTCTGGGTGCCCATCTTCAGGCTCCCAGAGATTAATTTGTAGGGTAGGCAGGTGCTATTGGAAGCAGGGAAGATGATCTCTGTTTCATGTGCAGAGACTTGCTGTTTGGATGCAGTTGCTCCCCTACACTCACAGCCCTTGTGAAGGGCTTTTCACTGCTTTCACCCTAAATGCAGGCAAGTAAATGCAGGTGCAAAGGGGAGGGCTTATCTGGTTATGGCCTTGTGTCTGCAGCAGAGTGGCAATACTCCAGGGAAACAGAGCATATAGAAAAAAGGAAACAAGAACTGGAAATTTATGCCCAGGAAAAAAAAAAAAAAAGTACTGAAGCACAAACAAACAAACCAACAAACCAGACATTTTATCATTTTGTGCTGGTGCTGGCAGAAAGCTGGGTGCAGACACTGTCATTTAGTTCTGGCTCCAGTCCGGATTTGTATTAAAACAAAAAAAAAAAAAAAACCACAAAACCAAACAAGCCCCAAGAAGACACTTCCATCATTTCAGAAAAAACTAACCATGACCTCTTGTGTCTGGCTAACTTATCAGGTGGAAAATATTAACATCATGGAGCTCCAAGCAATTTCAACAAAAGCAAGGTCCTTGAGTTCCCTACAGGGACCTGGCCTGACCCTCTTTTTTGATTTTTCTCTCTACAAATAAGATTTTAGGAAACAAAAACAAGAAGAACACTTCAGTGCATCCAGTGAGCTATGAATAGACAAAGGATGAAGATCCTCTGCTGAGAATGCCACAGGGAGAAAATGACTGATCCTCTGCAAAGTCCAAGGAACCCAAAACCCCCTATTGAATAGCAAGAGTGAAAAATAAAGAGATAAAATAAACCAAAGCCCACCACAGATTATGTTTAGTTAGTCAGGAAACAGTATTCATCCATAACCAAAAGTTTCACTTCACAATTCTGATATGTTTCAATACATTTTTGTCTCAGCTACATAATACACCATTCCTTAAATGCATGCAAATGTATTAGTTCTAAGCGTATTATTTCTAAAAGACTGGACAGTTTTCCTTGCTAGCTTTATCGTGACAGATTTTCCCATATTTAAAAGGTCTTTCTCCGTTGCTGTGAGATAGGCCTGGGCAAATAAAAATCTATTCCTGCTTGACTGCTCTGGGAACCTGACCCTGAGTAACAACCACACGCAAACAGTGTGGACAGCCCAGATTTCTCTCCTTTAACCAGTTTTGCTCTTGGAATATGAAAAGCAGGTCAGCGTTTTTGCAAGAAAACTTTGAAGACTAAGGTCTTCACTGGAGTCGCTTGTAATTGTTAAACACAAGGAGAGCTTCTGACACATAGATGGCCAGTAAAATGTGGACTCTGCAAACACTTAGGTAAGTGTTTAAGTATAAGAGTATTGGGTAGAATCTTGTTCCCAAGGACATCCATGGCATTTTTAATATCAAAATTAGTGGGGAAAGATTTTATTTGATGGGTTTAATTTATAATTTAATGTAAAGGGCCAGAGCTCAGATTGTTATTTACTCATCAGAAATGAATAATATTGAGCTTGAAGTAGCACTAGATAACCAAATTACATATGCAAATAAAAATATTATGATGGACTGCAGTAGTGTAAGTGAAAAGTATTATTCACCTTCCAAGGGAAAAGAAACAGTTTTTAAATGAACCTTTAATTGAATCTATTCCTTTAGAATATTAGCTTAAGAGAAAAACTTATTACCTTTTGAAAGGTATATCCATAATGGAGACTTGTCAAGTATCTCTCACAAAAACATTCAAAATAGATGTGAACACAGCGTCTAGTTTTTCTATAAATGTCAACATTTATTTCTGGTAAATATTGTCCTTTGCTTTATCTCTGCCAGTTGGTATCACCTCAGATCAATAAATCTATGCAGGTGTCCATAAGTATTTACTGCTCTCATTGGACTAGCAACGATTACAAGTGACTGCTCCATAGATACACTGGATGAAGTACAAACTCTTTCCCCATGGCATGTATGCCTCTCACCACTGCAGAATCCCCCAAGAGATATTTTCCTGTTCTCAAGTAGTATGGGTGTTCCTGGTAAACCAGGAAAGCACACTCAGGTGCCCCCACTCTCAGGTCAAAGTGATCACCAAGTGTTTGTTAACAATGAGTTTTCCCACTTTTAGACAGTCCATCTTACATCCTACTTTGCCCGTCTACATAAATCAACCTGAATTACAGACAGCAGTTGTATATATTAATCATACAGACTAGAGGCTAGGATAATTTAACACAGCTTCTTCAGAATGCCCCTAGGAAAGACAGAAGAATTGTCATGCCCATTCCCCAAATGGGAAGCAGTCAGTATGTAACAATACCAAAGAGGTCTTTTACTGTAAGTGTGATGAACGGCAATAATGAAGAAAATACTTGGCTAAGAAAGGAAAGCACTAATTTCATCCTGGGAGTGCACTATGCAGACAGAGTCCTGCAAAGCAGACAGTCCAAGCACAGGGAAGCAGAGAGTAATACAAAGGAATTCACTTCCCAAAGAAGACAATATTGGCAATGGTGGGCTCAAGGCCAAAACAAATAGAGATGTGTTGATCTTACACCTGCCCAGAGGCTTATTTTGTAGTGGGAGAAGAGAGCCCTAGAAACCTTGAGCTATTTTTCGTTGCAGGAAGCCCCTGCATGGTGGTGATGAGAATGCATAAACTGCCTATTGTTTCCCTGGGAGTGAATTGTCCCTAGATTGCACCAGGTGTGCATTAGTCTGCTCTAGCAGTGATACATTTGCACTGTTAAAGCTTGTGCTGAAGACAGTTAATTCATTCATACAGATCGAAAAAGTCAGATGGATGGATTGACCCTGGAACTTGGCCTGGAAATGATTCTTAGTCTCCACAAGAAAAGCACAGTTCATTTTGCAAAGCAAAGCCTGAGAAGTAAGCACGAGAAACCCAGGGATTTTCTGGTGACTTGCTTGGGAGTTCTGTTCTCTTAAAGCCACTTCAAGATTCCAATTGAGTAATTTCTCCCTTTTCTACAAACATTCCCTAAGCCCCATAGGGGCATGAAATCAAATCCAAACTTTCCCAAATGTATTTCTGAAAGGATGGAGAAATCATGAGAGTTTGGAGAGCAAGCTCCACGTAAAAATCCTCACAGATTCAAGGAAGGCTAAGGCCTCGTCTTTTAGTGCCTTCCACTTGAAAGTGGCTCTCCTGCCCTAAGACCTTCAGTGAAGGACAAATGCAGGCAAGCAGAACTTGCCCTTGGAGCCAGATAAACCTGCTCACTTCTTTCCACAGGATGAAGTGTTTCTGAAGATGCAATCATTTGCATCCTCAATAACAGTGGCCAGTTTGTCATCTGAAAGGTGGAAAGTAGCTATCAGCTAGCCTCCTGTTACTGCAGTTATCATGACATGGATATCGGATATTGCCATGAGTAGGAAAGACACCAATGAGATCCCTCTCATCTTTCAATCCCTGTGTTGCCTTATTCTGTTAAATAAAATGCTTCAGTCTATGGACTTGAGCCTGAACTGAATCACTAAGTATCTTCACTACAGTTGGACCCATGAACACACCTTGCCTTGAAACGCTTCTCAAGCCTGTTTAAAGACCTCAGGCCTGAACTTTGTGGGCATTATGTTTATAAGTGGTGTTTTAAATGCTGTACTCTGTCCCCTGGGTGGGCAGCCCATCTGCTTTCCAGCAAGGATTCTGGGAAAATCCCTGGTATATCTGCACCTGGATTCCAGAAGGGCAGACAATCTCCAGAGAACTCTCAGGGTGGGGATGCATCACAGCACCAGTGGCTGTGATGTAACAATTCTTGCCTGAGCCAGCTTAATCCATCCTTGCTCCCTGTGGCCCTGCAACTAAGAGCCAGCCTTTCCAAGAGGGATACTGACTGCTGGACACTAATTTCCTTCCCAGGCTTCTTCTGCATCTGCTTTCCTGCGGGCAGCAGACTCAACACCGGGGTGACCAACCCGAGGACACACACCTGTACCACAGTGGGTGATCAAGACAAAAACCCCTACAGTGGGTGAGCAGCCAAGCTCACATTCATCCCAAGAAACAGCCTGGTCACAAGTGACACACTAGAAAATGTAGAAACCTTCTCTTCTGCCTTTCCCTCTCCCAATCCAGCATAAATCATAAATCAAAAGGCAAAAGAGGTTTGCTTTTCTTCTTTGCTCACTCACCTGTCCCTTGTCCTTGTTCCCTTGCCAAAATGGAAAGCACATGTTGCAAAGGCCCAGGGAGTTGTCTCTCATGTTGTCCAGCTCAGCTGGAAGCAGAAGAGCTAATGCAGGTGGCATGAAAGCTAGTCTGCTGAGAGATCATCTGAAAACTGCAGAGTTCAAGACATCATTTGAATTTGGCAGCTCCCATCCAAGCTTCCCACCGTCTCCTTGAAGCAAGAGTGAACTTGGAACTTGCCCCAGCTGGAATCTGGGATCCATTCTCCCCTGTGTGAGGTTCCAAAAAGCAAAATGACAGAGCCTGTAAGCTGTAGAAGGCCTCGTTGTAAAGTCACCAAGAGAAAAAAAAAAAATAAATTGAAAATACAAGACCAAACACGTTTCTTAGCATTCCCATGCACAGTGCTGTGCAATATACCTTCTGAAAGTATATTTTAACCATGCCTCTGTTGATACTGCCTTGTGCCCCCTCTGGCTTGTATTTAACTTTCCACAACAGATCATACTCAACTTTGGACACAATAAAACAAATCAGTTTCTTCCTTTTTATTTGTGCATGTCATTAACATTAAACACATCCTGCAATGACAGTGGAATTTATGGCTGAATGGGATGTATTTTAATTTAAGTAATATTTCCATTAACCTAAAAGCTCTCCCTTAAAAGCCTGTACAATTTATTTATTGGAAAAAATCCAGAACAATTGTACTGAAAATTCTTCTCTGAATGATAATATGTCATACTTTTAAAGCTCCCTTCTGGCAGCTTTTCTTTTTTGCCTTTGAACATTACTGACATAAGAATACATTTCTCACAAGTCTGATGTGTATTGAAATAAAAGAGAAAAGAAAAAGAAAGGGGGACTGCTTTAGAAATCAGAGTAGGTGTAAAATGCCACAGCCCCAGATCTGTCCCCTTGGCTGGAGAAGTGCATCCCTGATTTGTTACTCGTTTATGGAAAATGCAGGGGATTAAAAAGGCAGAGGAAAGCAGATGCCATGCAGGCAGAGACAGCTACAAGCCAATTTCCATCCAAGAGCACAGAGGCACTGCACCCAGCGAAAGAATGCGTTTGGAGGCAAAGCTGGCAGCTGGGGCTGGGACAGAGAGGTGCAGCTGCACTACAGGAGGCAGAGGAGCAGGCAGCATTCTTGAACTCAGAAAACAGCAAAATTCACCATGCAAAACAAATAAAAGCTGGACTGTCCTCCCACCCCTGTGTTTGTGCTCACTTGCTTCAGAGCACAGGGGAACAAGATGGAGTCAGAGATGCCTTAAAACTGGAGCTCAGCCTGGAGAGAGAGGCTGCCACAGGTTTGCCCTTTTTCCTGCTGCCCACAAAAGGGCACTGCTCCAACTGTGTCTCCTCCAAGGATGTGCCTCCAAAGGCACACAAACACACATCTACGTGTCCTTTTCTGTGGGCCAACAAACACATATAGTCTTCTGTCCTGACTTCTTTCAAGGAAAGGAGGGAAAATCAGAGACACACGACAGCTGTTGTCATGTCACTTTGTGCTCCACATCGATGTATGCAATCCCTAGCAAGTCCAATTAAGCAATATAAAGTGCCAAAATAGGACAGCGTGGAGCTTGTCCCAGAGCACAGCCCTGGATTTGGGACACCACAGGTCAGTCCAGGCACATTTATCCAGCCTTTGCTTACCCCAGCAGGGGAAAGAGGAGATTGGGCTAATATATGGGAGCTGAGGGTGTGTGAGGATGACTATTTCTCTCCTAAACAACAGCAAGCTTCTGGCAGACACCAGCACCCTGTGAGCCAGCAGGTGAGAGAGACCCAGGGGTAGACCCCTTGGTCTTCCCTCATACCTGTGGTACCCACTTACCAAAGCCAGCCACCCCCAAAGCACAGCCCAGGCCATGTGTGTGAAAAGCAGGCACAGCAGCCCAGCACTACCCAGGGCCAGACCAGTACAGTCAAACCATCCAGCCTGATCCAGCTCCTTGGGGGAGTTTAGATCCACTCTGAACACCTTGGGAAGACACCTTGCCTGCTCTGGCCAGCACAGGGTGATGTCCCACTCCCTGGCAAGTCCTCTCCTGGGCAGTGTAGGAGCTAGTTAGAGGAAAAGATTGCACTGAGACCCTGGAACCGGTGGGCAGCGCTGCTCTCCTCTCTCCCTGCTACAGACCCAGGTTAAGCAGCAGCAATGAGGTCTGGATCAGAACACAGCAGCTCTCTCCTTTCCTCCCCTCCCTCCACTGCCAAAATGCCCCTGGCTGTACCCCTAACCCCTGCACTGCAGCCAGCTGACTATTCATTTTGATTTAGGATAATTGTCAACAAGAGAGTCAAAATCAATTGTACAAAGCAGCAACACCTCAGGAAAGCAGAAGTTACTTAGGATTTGGATATACTTTCTCCTGTCTCCACCCACAGGTTGTACCTCCAAAACAGGCTTGTTTCTCAAGCAGTGGAGGAGGAGTTGCTCCAGCAGCAGGTGTCCAGCAGCTGGAAGACTTTCCACCCAACTGTCTTGCTCAGCTGTGAGAACAACACTCCCATCAACTCTGTACGGGGTCAAGCAAAGCCCATTTCTCTTTCTTGCCAATAGAGGATTTCTTCTGGAAGATGACACTGACCCCACAGTTTCACAGTACTGGCATGCAGTGTGAGCAGAAAAGAGCGCGCTCCCTTCCAGCCACAGCCCTGCAAGGTCTGTCTTTCTCCACAGTTAGGGAGGGTCAGGAAGGGAGCCAGCTCTTCGTGTGTGGCCTGAGCCTGGTTAGCATCTTTCACTCATCACTCAGCCATGCCTCCCATCTGCGCTGGCTCTAGATGTCTCTCCGTCCCCTCTCCTCCCCTGGCTTCTCCTTGCGTAGACTGATTATGTGAGGCATCTGAGAGAAGATAGTGAAAAAGAGATTAACTCCTGCCTGGACAGTAAAAAATACTCCAAATTCTTTGTCACCCATAGAGCTTTCTACTGTATACAGCATACTGATGCTGACCATCTCCCTACAGTCTTGTGCAGGGGAACACTTTGCTGAGACAGAACCATACTAAATACCTGATAGAGAATGCATGGAAGGAAGTTGCTCCTATCCCCAGCTATTCAGTTCATAAGGCCTCTGCAGACAGATGAGTAATTTGCCTTTATACGTCTCATTTTTTTCATTCATGTATCGCACTCTCCTTTTCCTTGGACTTTCCCTCTACTCCTACCATTTCCCCATGTCGACTCCAGCTTTCAGCCATGATAGAGTGGATTAGGTACAAGGCTGCCTGGCAGCTCTAACAGTTGGGTGGCTAATTCACACTTCTGCTGCTGGCTCAGCCCATATCTCTGAAGCCCTCAGTGGCTCTTTTTTCTTCACCTGGGAAGCAGTTATGCTTATTCACTTTTGAAAAAAATGTTATTTCCACTTAATATATTTAAGAATAGTGTGGGGTGTTGTTAAATAGGAAACTTAATGTGAGAGAGCATGTGTATGGACTGCTTTGCTTGGCCACACACAGCTCAAGGAGAGCCATAGAGGATCTGAACCCCCTGGGATAGATCTAAAACAAGCAGCAGCAAGATGGCATCTGGAGAAGTCCATCCATCTCCCTCCCAGCAGGGCGCTAAGCAGCTACACTAACAGCAGCTGACAGTGGGAAAGTTAATGGGTGTGCATTAGCCTACATAAGCATGTTTAAGCTAGGAGGGCACTGCAGAAATCAAAGGGGTTAAGTTTCCAAGCCTTCTGTTCCAGAGATCCAGAAACCACTCCAAGGGCTCAAGCTCCGTCTAGGAATGGTCACAAAGAGACTTCATATCATCATGTTTTTTACCTCACTCATCAGTGCAAACTCTAATGTGTGTCTCTCACCCATGTCCCATACATGGGTGTCTCTGTATATCCTGTTCAAACCCACTTTTAAAATTTCTCCCCTCTAACATAGATCTATTATATGCAAGATAAAGGAGGGGGTTATTTCTTTAAACTCAGAAATTTTCAAGTTTAAACTCACACCTGATCTGTCCACTGGTTCAGGACACACTCCACAAGCAGTTCACCATGGCTTGCCAGAGGACCAACACCAGTAACCTGATAGATCTGTGCCATAGTACTGAAAGATCATGGTGATATTTTTTTCCTTGGCAGAAGAAATAAATGCTGCTTCTGGGCTTAACAACAGATGCAGAGCCTTGAAAGAAATGTTTTATGATAAACAAGAAACCTGTGTAAATAGTGAATATAGATGTATAATTGATGATGGATGCACTTGGGACCTGAGCAAAGTCTAGAGAACTTGGTTTTAGGCACAGTTACCAGAGGAGATACTTCTTCTCCCAGGTCTGACCTCCTCCAGGCCAGGTTCATTCAGCTCAGCTGTATCTAGGAGTTTAAACTGCCCTAGAAAACTTGAACCACGTGGGTTGGGAATACGGAGAGGGAATGGGAGTGAAGCCAGAGTGGGTGAGCAGAAAATCTCTTCCATAAAAGCTTGCAAGACCTCTACGGATCATCATAAAGGCTTTTTGTTGTTGTAGTTGCTGGGATCATTTTTTTTTTAAACAAAGAGATAACGTTTGGTTCATTTCTTTCATTTTGGAAAAGGGCAGCTCCTGAGCCCTTATCGTTAAGAAATAAGAGCAGTGTTACATGTACAAACAATTTATGTGAAGATCCTGCCATTTGTTATGGGAACAGCAAATACAAGTGCAAGTCCATTATCATTCCTTCCTGCCTCTGCATGCACAGCATGAGCAAGTGAGGAAGATTAGGGGTAAAAGCAATGGAGACTGCAATGTCAGTGACAAATATTCAGTACTTTAAACCCGCTTTGGTGCTTCCCACTCTGAAGTGGGACTTTGATTTGGTTATTGGTCAGATATGGACCCACTGATTTTCCTCCAATTAACTCTCAGTCTCAAAAAATAGCAACTTCTTTTTGTGATCTGATGGCTGGGAAGCAAGTGACCCAACAGCAGCACAGTACTCGCCTGGCCCCATGAGCAGTGCTAACAGGAGGTGGGCTGCAGAGCTGATACAGATAAGTTAACAGTGTTGGAAGGAGTTTCTGGAAACCTGCCAATGTTGAAACTTGCTAGTGTTTAAAAAAAACAAAACAAAACAAAACAAAAAAAAAAACAAAAAAAAAACAAAAAAAACAAACCAAACAAAAAAAAAAACCAAAACAAAACCCCAAAAAAACAAAACCAAACAAAAAAAAACCCCCAAAACACAAAGCAATTGGCATTTCATTCTGGCCTTGTTTCCAAACTCACATATCCTGTGACCTCAACTCCCCATATCTTCACCCTCCCACTTACAACTAATGTCTCTCTGCCTCTCCCCACTCCTCTGCTGTTTCGGCAGAAAACACATTTATATTTCTGTGAGCCTGCAGCAGCCAACAGACCATTTTTCATAATAAACCACTCCTGGCTGCACAATCAAGCTGGGCCCTGCCACGTGAGCAGTTGGAAATTCATGGGTTTTCAAAAGAAGCAGCTTTGCACTCCAGAAAAAAATCCCTACTTCTCCCATAAGAAGAGTCCATGCCAGGGCAAGCACAGGGGTTTAGAAGAAGAGGACAGCAGGGACAGGGGGTTCTGGCACAGCCCTGCAGAGAGAAGAAAAGCCACTTATTGATGTGCAGCAAGGAAGACCAAGGCACCTGCTGCAATTACTTAGCAAAGTTTAGCAGCCTTTAAACAGAGAGGTTTCTGGGGAATGATCGTGACCAAACCAGCAATTTAAGGAGCCTCCTGAGAGTGTGCTCTAACTGTGCCAGCACATCCCTCTGTTCAGTGCTTCTGCCTGTACATATCATGAGGTGCAGGAGCAAGTGAGGGAGGGAAGAAAAGGGGAAACGGGGGGAAAGGGGGGGAAAGGGGATTTGTCTGCTGTGCCATAGTGCCTTCTTACACAGAACTGCAATGTTCCCACCACAATGGCCTGTCACATCCCATTATGGGCTCCACTGTTTTTGGAAAGAGCAAGGTGTGGAAGGAAACCACATTTGGGAGCAGAAATCCTATGTGGGCAGCAGAGGACCATCTTGCTGGGGAAGGAAAAGAGGAAGAGAGGGAAGTTGCTCTGCTTGTTCAGCCTAATTGCAACTCTGTCTAACTCAGTCCCTCCTGCAGCATTTCCATGCCTACAGTATCTTCCTTCCTCTTCAGAGGGAAAGATTTACAAACTCAGTTGATATTATTCATTTCACTGGAAATTTAAGAGGAAACCATTTGTAAAAGTGTTCAAACAACAAAAGAAAAATGGCAGAGGGACAGAATTGCTAGATATTGACAGTTACAGATGTCTTTATCTGCTTGAAACAGAACTGCACACCATATTCCAGCCACCTGCACCAGCAACAAGGAAGGGGAAAAAAGTGAAAAAAGGGCATAACTAAATGATGAACAAACCTCTTAGCTTGGAGAAATCCGTGTCCCTCTACACCTGAGTTCAACTGTTTGCTGCAGGTCCCTATAGCCCACTGTGTGCCAAAACAGACCTGTCATGAGGGGCCAACACAGCTACAGTGCCAAGCCTAACTACAGCATGGTAAATTTTAAAGAAATTGAGACGTGGTAGAAAGTAACAAAGCTGTGAGAACAGAAACTTTTCACTCTTTGGTCTCTTCTGTAGGAGTCTTAGATGCTTTGGACAGTGATCAATGAGAGGAAAACAACAGTGTTTTACCATCTGTATGTGCTAAACAGGCACACTGGCACAAGCAGCTGCTGAACCAGGGCATCCCACTGGTATCTTCTCCCCATGAATCCATGGCTGGAGCAAGATGAGTCCTGCTACAGAGGCTTGGAAAATGCACCACGTTATAAAATAAGAAGTTCATAAAATAAGAAGTGAGAGAAGAATCAAAGTGGTGCTTTCAAGAAACACCACTTTCAGTATCAAAACTGTGGTCTCGAGGCACAAGTGAAGGCTGCCAGAGGGCACAGCCAAAAGTGCTAAAGCAGTGAGATACTGAGGAATTCATGGCAGCAGCCTCCAGAACAGCACTGGCACCCCAACACATGGCAGGATTCAAGGCCAGATACCTGAAGGGTCTGAAAACTCTTTCTCTGCAGATGAAAGAGAGACATCTCCAATTGAGGCTACTTTTTGGAGCAAAAAAGCCAGTGCAGAAGAGGGAAAAGCATCACCTTATAGGAGTGAGCAACAAATGAGACCCTGAACATAAAGCAAAAAATAGACACAAGCCCCTGGGAACAGAGGCATCATGAGGTATGGGAGCTCAAAAGAGGGCACACAATTAAACTTCCTTGCCTGAATGGGTCCAGCAGAACCACAACTTAGCTATGTGGCTACTGGCTACCCCACAGCTTAAAAAAAATGGCCTGAGTTCAAGTAGTTCTGAGTATGCAGCAGATTCTCATTCATTCTCACAATTAAATCCATATTTCAGACCTAGTAAGTGCTTAATATCCTCACCTTAAGCTGCTCTTTGAAATCAACTCCTCAGGAGTCAGCTCAAGGTTCATGTGCACACGTGTCTGGAGCATGTTCAGCCTCTCCTTGTGCCAGGGAAGGACAATCCCTGCACTCAGCTGTCCTTGCTACATCCCTCTCAACCTGTCCTGCTTCAACACCACAGGAAGCATGGGGACACCACTGCAGGCAGTGAGAGGCCATGCTTAGAAAAGGTCTCCTGAGCACCTCTACACCCGCTGCTTTAACTCACCTCCCTGCTGCTGCTGGTGCCTCACTCAGACCAGTGCTACCAACTGTGTCAAAGGCATGTTGGCAGGGACAGGTCTCTCAGGAGCAGACAGCAGGAAGAGAGGAGAACTGGCCTTTCAGTAACCAAGGCAGGGCAGAAGCATTACTGTAAAATAAGACACACACCCCGCACGCGTCTGTGAAATCATTCCTCTCCAAAACACCAAGCCTAATCACCTGAGTGCTGAGACTGCTGCAGAGGACTTTAATCTGTTATGATAGTGCTGGTGCCTAAAGCCATGGTGAAGGTAGTCTTTTAACATAGAAATGTGCCCAAGCCCCTGTTACATTGCTCCATACCACAGTGTACCTGACGGTGCTATCGCCATTGCTAAAATCTGGCCTTTTCACCAGAAAACTCACTCACTCACTCACTCACTCACTCACTCACTCACTCACTCACTCACTCACTCACTCACTCACTCACTCACTCACTCACTCTTTTTCCAAAGTGAAGGAGGTGTGGGTCTTTCTTATGCATTTTCTCATGTGTTACAAAAACAACCCTGTAAATACTACCTCAGCCTTTCCATTGGAATGGCCAGTTCCTACAGAGTATACTCTTTCTTCCCAGATGCTAAAAAGAATGGGGAGTCCCTTTGTGGCACACTATCCTGGCTCTCCACCAACCCAGACCTCCTCTTCCTCTCTACCCCAAAATTCTGGATAAGGCATCTCTGACAACAGGGACTCAAACCTATGAAGTGGTTCAGTGTCCTGGCAGCAGTGAGCAGAAAACTCAGAACCTTTAGTACCAACCCTGTGGATGTGAGTCCAGCTCTCTGTATCTCCTAAAACATTTTGCAGAATTTAATTCATACAGTTCAGCACATGTTGGCAGAGATTTGCAACAGACGGTTCACCACAAAGGTGTCTCTCTTAGAGAGTTCATCATAATTCCCCAGTGTCTGTAACTTAGTCCTATAATTGAATGAATCAGCAGAATTTTCTATAATTTATAGAGAACAAAAGACTTAAAATTTAACCTGAGTGACCTGTGAGGGCTCAAATCCATAGACTCAATAAAATTCATGGCAGAGAAGGACATCAATACATTTATTTGGTGTTTTCATTAACATTTTTTTCATCTAGTCTTATAATTTACAAGACAGGGAGATCTGACTCATGCCTTTGGAATATTTGGGGTTGGCAGGAAAAGATGTCCCATGCATGCTTTTACCTCGCTGTCTCTGAAAAGGTAGACACCACTCATTAAGTGGATGTCAGTGTTCTCAGGGATAAAGCACCCACACAGCTGGCCAAGAGGTGCACAGTGAAGCCACAGTGTGCAATACGTCTTATGGAGTAGGATGCTATTTCACTGAGGAGGGGCTGACCTGAATACGAAACTTGGTCTCCTTTCTGCCTTTGTAACTTTCTGAGACCCTATGGTGTAAGGCTGATGTAAAGAAAATGTTATAATAAAAATGGTAACAATAAAATGTTATCATATCCAGCATATTCATGTATTTACTGTACAGCAGAAGTAAGAATATGAGGTTTTTTCCTGCAAAATTCACCTCCATCTCTCTATTTTAGTCAATAGACCCTTTTACACCACTCAGGCAAATTTCCATACTGAGCTAAAGAAATCACCTAATGAACAAATTACATTAACATTTGCTTTTGGGATTAAAATCCCTACTTACTGTTCATCTGTTTCCAAACAGTCATGGACCTGTAGATGGGCAAACCTGGAAAAGAAAAATACAAAAAACCTCATCCATTTATATGTGAAAGCATCAGAACTGCCTGTAAAATGAAAGCTTTCTCCTTGCTCTTCTTAGAAAAACAAGTGAACAAACTGACCAGCCAAATGTGCTTGAAAACATGAGCATATCAAGAAGGATTTTTTTCTATTATCATACCAAGCAGGATGCAATGTATACTACCAGAAAGTTCTCAGCTAAGCAGCTTTAAATGGGTTTATGTCAGAAACACTGCAAAAACAAACACGGCATGGAACTATACAAATTCAGGGTGGTTTGCTGTGGCTCAGTCCTATTATCCAAGTTAATGATGCCGTGGTGTCACAGCTGCACACCCTCTCAGGGTGGGTCTCCAGCAGTGCTGTCCTGTATCCATGGAGCTGACAGCCTCCAGAGGAGCTGCCCCAGGCTCTGGAGCCAGTGTCCTTCCTTGCCTGGGGGAGGGGGAGAGTGAGGTAAAAACCAGGGAGAGCAGGGAAAAAGGGAGCCTTGGTCACAGCTGCTGAGGTGGAGCAGAAAGGACGAAGGTTTAAAAGTGAGAAGCACTGAGTAGGGAAACTCCTCCCTCTTGCCCCTTCCTGGCAGGAGCCACTTCCCTGCATCCCCCCAGCCTCCCTCCACAGCTCTACCCAGATGAGTTTCTCATGGCTGGAGGATGGGAAAAGCAAATGCTGATGATGGCAGCTGGTTTTCTGCCAGAGGTTTGCATTGCCCATGTCCGACACCAGCCCTGAGAGCTGCCCTTCATGTCTGGTTATAGTTGTGTGATTTTTGTTTCAAGCAGTTATGCCAGCCTAAGACCGGATGATGGTTGAAGTTCCCTGCATGGAGCAGACGTAGCTAAGAAAAGAAGTGTTTGTTTAGTAAAAATGACCCTTATTATACAGCAATTAATAAAATTGTGCCTATTAACATGTATTTGATGTTGACATTGAATCAAACATCTGAAGCCTATTTAAGCCAGAGATATCAGTCATTGTTATAGTGGTTTTAGCAGGTACAGTTTTTGGAAATCCTTCCTTTTTTTTTTTTTNTCACCCATTTTCCTGCCTCCTCCCTGGCTAACATGCCCAACAGCAGAGAAGGAAACAAGGAGCTGTAGTCAGAGCCCAAGATGCTACTACAGCAGACAAGAGTTCAGGATTCACCCCACAGCACTGGACTTCCTGTTGCTTCCAGTCTGTGTGAGCACATTGCAGTAGCCTACAGCTCAACAAAATCAAGGCAGCCTAAGGCTGGTGTCACGCTGCAGTGAACAAGACCACTGGCACTCAGGTGAAAGATTTCAGAGAATCAAATACATATTTCTTCTCCTATAAGGGTTACAGCTAAGAAAGGCTCTTAGGCGCGAGATTTGGAGAGTCTCTCTCCTCTAACTCCCTGAAGAAAATCCAAAAGCAGAAAGCGAGACTGACATTGCGCTACTATATTGGCTGATGGGTACAAAACCTTCTGACAAGTCGTTTGCTTGGCCCTGATTGGAAAATATCTTTAATTAAAACACCACATCAGAATCTTGAACCAATTTCATCCCAGCTCTGCTAAGTGCTTTGTACAAAACATTAACTCTAAAATCTCATTACACATTAGCAATCCCTGTGACAAACATAAATGATAATTTAGCTTTAATGCATTCTAGAGCAAGCCATTTTTAAGATAGGCTCATGATATCAGCTTGCTAGGAGAAGGGGAAGAGTTGAATTTATCTTTCTCTTTATTTTTTAAACAAATGGCTCTAACTAGTTCAGCAGTGGGCTGCACAAATCATTGTCATGTGTAGATCTGACAGTACATAGCAGCTGTTTTGCCCAAATCTGGCTCTTGAGCCTGGGCTGGGTTTTAAAATCCCACCAGCAGTGCTGAGCTCCCAAGTCTTTAAGCACTCTGAGGAACGGGATTGGGATGGGGAAGGTGGGGATGTCTGTTGATTTTACAGGACAGCAGGGAGGGAGATATATCAAGAGACTGCAGGTAATGTGAGCTTGCTCAAAAACACAGGGAGGAAGAAGGAAAAGGTGGAACTAGTGTCTGCAGTCACTCCAGATGGCTTCCCAGGAAAGAAGCATGAACACAAAAAAGGCAACGCCTGCAGTGGTGATGTGATCCCTAGCACTAGTGGGAACTTTGCACCACTAAACTCTGCACAGACAGGACAACAGAGGACACTGCAGTGTGTATAATATTTATATTAAATACAAGAACTGTCTTAACAGCATTTCTAGGCCAGAGGGATGGTAGTGGAACTAATGCTATTTGCATTTCTTGTCAAAAAGATATTTAATATCTCTTCGTCGATTAGCAGCAACATTTTCAATCTCTCTCTAGTCTTGAAAATGACCTTTCTAAACTCCTCAGGCTGCACCTTGATCAATTTTTCTGTGTGCAAGTGAGCACATGGGCTGTTAACTTTGTGAATTGGGGAATTTATGGTTATTTACTATGGGATTATGAAGCATGTACATAATAAATCTTATACAAGGATTTTCAAAACAGGAAAAACCCCAACATTTCCTCCAAATAACACCTACCAGATTTGGCAATTTCCTGAAAATCTAGAGCTGCAATCACTTTTTTTTTTTTTTTTTTAAACTGGCTCAGTAGAAGTTGCTGAAGTTATCAGTGAAGGGAATGCTTTTCCCTCATCTGATCTTTTCTGGCTGCACTAGAAATCAGACAGATTATTTCTGACTAAAGTTTGTTTGGGGTGGGAGGTGGAAGGGAGCAGATCACCTGCACCCACTCCCTTGTCAGAGTTGAAAGATATCCACTGGGGCTAATGATCAGTAATGATCAGATGAGGTTTCCTCTGTTGCATTCATAGAGAAAATGGTGCAAATCAAAATAAACTTGACTTGGACAATGAACATCTCTCTCCTGTAAAAAGACTTGAAAACCTGTGTTTGGTCTAGCAAGGAAAAAATTCCCCTTAAACTTACTGCAGGATGGGTGCAATCTTCAACCATTTCTTCTTTCAAGCAGCAGTTGTGCTTTACTTTGCCCTATAAAAGTGAAGAAATTATTTCTACCAGTTTAATGGATGCCCAGACATGTTAGCTCCATGTGCTTTTGAAATCTCTTTCTTGTGTGACAGGAGGAAACTAACCCCATTAGATTAAAAAAAAAAAAAA
>VWZN01008493.1:380124-399324 GCA_013396955.1 Regulus satrapa
AAAAAAAAATTCTTGCAACTGAAATGTCATTCTGTGATTTTTCCTGTTTCCAGTCCTGGAGGAGCTGCCTGCCCCTCTGTACTGGGGCTGTTGCTTCCTTTTTCCAGAACTCTGCAAGAGGTGTCAAGTCCAGCCATCTCCATAGAGAGATCTGCTAAATACTTGGCATTTTACTTGCCCCTCTGTTCCAAAACATTTGAAAGCTACCACACAAATCAGACAACCAAGCTCCGCTTGAGAGTCAGTAAACAATGAGAAGCCAGAGGAAGTTTTTGTGAAAAGGCAATGATCTTGCATGTAGGGAAGCTGACAGCAGTCAGGCGGCATGTGGTTGGGTACTGCAAGACCAATAATTCTTTGATTTTTACTGTTTACGAATAGTAGCTTGGGGTTGAAGCCCTCCCTGTGTCTTAGTCTGCACTTAAACCAATGTCCCAAAATAATTCAGATTCTTTAGAAGACATTGAATCACAGAATACCCTGAGACAGAATTACCCACAACGATCATGATAAGGGAGCTTCTGGCCCGGCACAGGACAACTCCAAGAATTCCACCATGTACCTAGCGACATTGTCCAAATACTTCTTGAGCTCTGTCAGGTTTTGTGCCATGATCACTTCCCTGGGGAGCCTGTTCCAGTGCCCAACCACCCTCTGGGTGAAGAACCTTTTTCTGATATCCAAACTAAACCTCCCCTGACACCACTTCAGGCCATTCCATCAGGTCCTGTCACTGCTCACCACAGAGAAGAGATCAGTGCCTGCCCCTCCTCTTCCCGTCAAGAGGAAGCTGTAATTGCAATGAGGTCTCCCCTCAGTCTCCTCCAGGCTGAACAGACCAAGTGACCTCAGCTGCTCCTCGTACGGCTTCCCAGCAAGGCTCTTCACCATCCTTGTTACCCTCCTAGGGACACTCTCTAACAGTCAAATGTATTTTTTTCTATTTTGTCACCCAAAACTGCCCCAGCACTTGAGGTGAGGCCACCCCAGCTCAGAGCAGAGCAGGACAATCCCCTCCCTTGCCTGGCTGTTATGCTGTGCCTGATGCCCCCAGGACAGGGCTGGCCTTCCTGGCTGCCAGGGCACTGCTGAATTCTGTTCAACTTGCCATCAACCTGGACTCTCATGTTTCTCTCCACAACATTGCTCTTCAGACTCTCATTTCTCATTCTGTGCGTACATCCAAGTTTGCCCCGTCTCAGATGCAGAATCCATCACTTATCTTTGCTGAACTTCATGCAAAGATGGTGATGGTGATTCATATGGTGATGACATAGCCTTCTAATTTGTCTTGGAGACTTTCTGGCTAGCCCACAGTTTTTCATTCCTTCATTTATAATAAAGCTTTCCTGAATTGTTCCCCCTCGAGAGGATTTGTCTTCCAAACCTGCCATACTGCCAGGTCGCAGCATAATTTTTGTTTCTCTTGCCACACCTGTGCACTTGCCTCAGAAACTGGAAACTTATATTGTAGATTTAAAAATCATATTTAGTAAAACTTTCAGTAACAAGCAGCATGATGTCAAGGCAGCTCTAACTGCTGCAGTTGCACGTGTTAGGTAGCTTTACCCTTTTTCTCCTCTGTGTTGTAATCACTAGACTGGGTTTCAAACAGCGTTCAGTCAAAAATTGTTCCATTTTGACCACAGAAGAGGTGGAGAGTAACTTGAGGTGATAGCTGCCTTCATCCTCAGCATGACTCTTGGCTAATCATTAAATCATGTCTGCAGACTCTGAAGAAGTGAGTCCATTTTGAAGGGGACCAACTTGGTAAACACTGCAGGGTGGGAACCGGAGCTGTGCTTAAATTTGTGTTTGGCAGTGGCAAACAGCATTATCAAGTGATGCTTCATTAGTCACATGAAGAACTGAACAACGCTGTTGCTTTATTTGCAGCCTTCTGCCTCAGTTATATGCTGACCTTGGTCCATATAACTCCAATCATAACATTATCCTTCTGTGGCATATCTTAACAAAAAAATCAAGGCATTTGGCTATTCATGATGTGCTTCACAGCTCAGCCTACATACCTGTGTCTGCATGCTTACATAGCCATGTCCCACACCTGCCCAGGACCTAAACACCCTTGTTCAAAGGCAGAAACTCAACCAAGGTAGCTAAAAAAAAAAAAAAAAACAAAACAAAAAAAACACCAAAAAACCTTCTACTTATTCTACTCCTTAGTTCAATTTATCCTTGTAGAAAGTCACTGCCTGTGTACTTTGTGCCAATCACATTTTCAAAAACTACATTTGGTTCACATCAAGAGGAATTTTCTTCTCACCACTGCTCCAGCAGAAAGCATAAGCTTCACTTGCTGTGGAACACATGACATCACTCTAAAAATAGTCTCCTACTTCTTCAGCTTAAGAGTAATGAAGTAACCTGTTGGAGAAAAAACCTACAGCTACAGGCAGGGAGCATGCTGGAGCAAGGCAGAGGACAGATGGGATCCTGAAAAGCAACATGGTGCAAAAGCAGCAGCAAAAGGGGGCAGGGGAAGTAATTGGGAGGGGAAGCCTTGGGAATGCCAGGAAATAGATGCATTGATGGACAAGAAAGAAGCATGGACAAGAGAGGGCCCTTTTATGTGTGCTCTCAAACCCACATGGACCAGATACATCTAAAGGTGAATTTGATCTGGGCAGGTTGCCCAGATAAATAAACCCTCAGTTGCAACAGATGAGGCAAATCTCACCTGGAAATGGCTCCACAGTGATTAAACAACAGTGGCAGCAGACCTGCAGCCCTTGTGTTGCACACCATGATTCACCTGCAGCCTGCTTGTGGTGGAAGGAAGGTCCCTCGGGGCTCTCACTGTCTTCTCCCATCTTGGCTTCCCTAGATGTTTTCCCTGGCACTGCCCATGCCATATCCTTCCCCTTTAGACTGGAGCTTCTCCACTTAGCTGGCACCTAGGGAAGAGAAGCATGAGGCAGAGGCTGCCCCATGGGACCACCCTGAACTTGCCATTGCCCTGGCAACCTCTTCCCTCCCACTGAATAAAGAAGACATTAATGCATCAGTCTTCACAGCATAACCATTGCCCAGGTAGAAAAACAGGTAAGTCCCATTACCCTTGGGAATTCTGCTCTCTGTTCTTCCCTCTCTCCTTTTGCTTGACCAGATGCTGTTTCCTGGAAGCCTCATTTCAGGAAGGAGTCCATGATAGAGCACCCATGAGTGCTGCTGGAAGCAGCTGGGAAGTGAGGTGCACGAAGTGGGAGGCCTGAACCTACTCACAGAGATCTGTGCTCCTCTTCAGGAGTGGCTTGTGGGGATCATGTTCCAGGTCTTGCAATTTCTATGCCATCCCCCACATAGTCTCCTGTGGCTGGATGTGCTACATGGAAGAAATTTCCCACCACACTGGCTGTACCCTGGCTGTACCTGTTCCAAGGATAGGCTGCCCCAGCTGGGGGTGGAGGTGGGGGGTTGGGGGTTGTGCTGTCCTTTTCAGTGACCTACACTCTCAGTGATTTGTGTCTGCATATAAATCTGCCACCTGTGCCTGATGCCATCAGAGCGCTTCCAGGAAAGCCCTGTGCCATGGCCTCGCTGCCTGACGCTGACCCTTTCCAGGGAGGCTGGGACAAAACCAGACTGAGTCATGTCCTCTGCTGCAGGCAGAACATCCCAGGGCTCAGAGTGCAGCAAGCCCTGTGGATCAGCAAGGCTGCCCCACAGGGGAGCAGCAAGGGTGGCCAACTGGCCATGCAGGCAAGTCCTGTAATGGGTTTTGCTCTGGTGTCATCCAACAGAGCAGAGTAAGGGCACAGCCGCAACCACCCAGAAAAATGCAAATCAACTGCATCAGCTGGGGGAAGACAAACATAAGGAAGAGGAACGGGGTGTGCAGCAGCTCCTGGCGGGATCAGAAGCAGCACTGGTTTCAAACACGTTTTGCTTAGCATAAAGGCCCCTCTGATGTTTCATGACTACCAAAGGCTTTGAAATTCACAGGAATTTCAAGGATGGCAGAAGTTCATCTGAAATGAGAGAAAGATTATATTTTCCCTCCCACCATATTTCCAGCTTCCCAAGAATTTTCCTTTGAAGACTCCACTGTGCCCAGAAATGTCTTTATGATGTTTTTAAGTAATTTCCCATACAGGATCATCACTGCACAGCACAAGTAAATGGTAGAGGCTCAGAAAGCAATGTATGGGAGTGAGAACTGAGGATGTGGGGAAGCTTCAGCTTCTCAACAAAACCAAATCATCCTATCACAGTGTAGTAGCATTGGTTAGAGGCAAGCGTACCAGACAACCCTTAATGGAGGGAGAGCCCCCTGATACTCTGTTTGACTGAGCAGTGCCTTACTGCTTCCATGCTGGCTAAACCAAGAATAACAGATTTGAGCTATGGGAGATATTGCACTTCTTCAAACTTTTTCTTTCAAGTACGAGCCACTCCCATCTGGAAAAGAAGACACTTGCTAACTGCCTGCAGCAAGGGAGAAGGGTCTCACAGCAAGTAATTTTAATTTCGAGCCCTCAGAAGGGGCCTCCTCTCACTGGTCTCCTCTGAAATCTAGCCACCAGGGAATAGATAAGCATGGGGCAGGCTGCAGAAACTGAGATGAAACTGCTCCTTTCCCTCAGATAAGAGGGAGCTGATATTGAACCTATTAGTCAGATTATGGTGGATCTGAATTTGTTTCCCCTTGAGCAGCAACTACAGAGACAGAGCAGCTGGATTAAGTTTCACTTTCCTATGTAAAATTACTTAACAGAGTAGATAAAACTTAATATTTCTGAAAGCTCATGTGTATCCCAGAGACCTGATCTCAATAATCTCTTATGAATACCTTGCTTATTGTTTAATGAATTATTTTTTTCCTCAGACTGTTAATAATAAATTTTAAGTAGAAAGAATGTACAGACTGCTTGAAATATCAGTTCCTTGAATATGAGTTCAACTGCAGAACACACTCTGTTTTGCCTTCCACTACCTCTAAGGAAGTGCTTCTTGGTGAGGATTTTGGGGCAGAGGAGTTCCCCCTGTTCTTGTGAGATAGGAAGACCCTAGGGATCTGAAGGGCAATGAGTGAGCTACGTTGGGGAAGCTCAGCCTATCTGTCAAATACATGAGGTTTCAGTGTAAACCAGCTGGCCATATGTGTATATTATTGTATACCTCCCAGATGGACTTTCACTTGGCAAAGCAGAGGCAGGAGGGACAGAGAAGCTTCAGAGACAGGGCTAGGGAAGAGGAGGGATGTTCCCATTTCAAGGCTGTGGAAAAAGATTTCAGGATCTCACCATGTACCTTACCTGCCACGGGCTTTAAGAGATATTCAGCATGAGTCACGTTCACCTCACACAGGCTTTGCTGTCTGAAGGGTTCACATCCAACCACAACCTACATGGAGAGCCCGAAAAGATAACAGAGGAGGAGAAAAGTTCTTTTTTGTATGAGACTTTTCTTACAATCTAGGCTGAACTGCCCTTATTGCTGCCCACGTCCTGCAGCTGACAAGGAGCAGGAGCCTAGCTGAGAAGCCCAGATCAGGACTAGAGTCAGGCATCCCATTTCTGGTGCCAAGAGCCACCCACCCACACAGGAATGCTATGTGGCTGGGTCTGTACTAGAAGCTGTTAACTAGGAGAGGGATTTCCATATTAGTTGTGAGCTATAAATATATACTCTATAATGCATATATGCATTATAGAGTATAATCCACAGATTAGAAAAGTCTGTCCCTTAGCATAGATCACCCTGGAGGTTTCATGGATCATTTCACACATTTCATTGTTAAATAACAGCCCGCTCTATATCCATAGGCATGTAAATGGATCAAACTCAGCTACACCAGTTATTCTCAGCAGCACTTTGCTCATAGGGGGAAAAACTACAGAGCATTAGAAGAAGAGAGAGCACCAGAAGAGTAATTGAAGGACAGCATGAAAGACATAGGGTGCTTTTTTTTTTTCTGCATTTATAGACTTCCGTTATTAGCCTTCTCCTTCATCCTTGCCTCCTCCAAATCAAAGTTGTTTCATTTTAAATAGTGCCATGCACCCAGAGGAAGCTGCTGAAAACATCCAGTAGTGAAGTTCTCTGCATGCAACCAAGCCAGCCCATACCTTGCATTCAAACCAGAGGCACACAGCTTTCCCCATCCCCAACATACTCGTACCATACATGGAGTTTAAAGCCAAGCAAGGACACTGAGGACTTTGCACTCAAAGGAGCAGCCTTTTGAAGAGGTAGGACGGGCACCATCCCACCCTGCACTGCATGCACAGTGTAGAGCAGGGAGGACAGGAGAGGCTGTTCATGTTGTCCCCAGGAACAGAGACATGGATTAAGCCAGCAGTAATCCCACATGCTCCTCTACCCAGTTGCTGCACACCGGTCCAGCTGGCTATCGCTGGCCAGGTAGGTGTGCACAAGCGAGAGTGACCTGCAACTGTGATCTTGATAGCAAGGGGTAAGAAAATGTTCTTTAAACCAAAAACAATTCTGCAGTTTTAGCAGGGATGCCAAATATAGAAAAGTCACTGAAAACCTCCTAATTACTTGTTCTGAGTGTTTCAGCACACCTACATCCTACAACAGCATTTATTCCACTGGTACAGTTTGCAGTGAAACAAGTGTCCCAGGTTCCCCTCTGCCCAAAAGGCAGCCCCAAGGCACACTAAGGCTGCAGATTAGCTTGGAGTCTCAAGCAAGGAAGCATGAGATGGGCAGGTCAGAGCATTTGGTATTGCTCATTAGAATGATTCACAGCTTGGATACAATACCAAGTAGATGAGGATTACTCACTGTTCCTTTCAGCTGATCAGAGCTCACCTCCTTCTGAAACCTGAGTTAGCAATTGCCACCTTTGCAGACTACAGGGCTCATCACCATCATTTAGGCCCATATATATCATCCTGTGGTGGAACACCACAGTGCTGCAGATGGGCCAGGAGGGATGCTCTGGCTTCTCTGCTCCACCTGCTTTCCCTATGACTCCCACAGCACACACCAGCTGGTGGAACATCAGCTTTTCACCACACTGTGCAGGAACAAGGAACAGTCACTGTGTAGTGGTCCCCAGGTTGGAGGCTACCAGACCTTAAGCCACCAAATAACTTTGCTTCACAACAGTCATTTGTGTGAGCCAAGCTGTGGGTCTCCCTTTCTCACAGGGCTGGGAAGTCACCAAGGTCATTTCAGAGGAAAAAAAGCTCCAAGGAAAGTGTGAAAGACATCTATGTCCTCAAAGTAGGCACCTGCTGCTGAATGAAATCAGGGATGAGGTGGGTTTTCTTCACACCTTTAAAACCCAAGGTGTGGATTCCTCCCAGGCTGGCACCTGATCCTCAGAAACAGCACACACTGAGGACTGAATAACAGAGACCTAGAAAGCTTCTTATGCAGGTTTTGCAAAGTGGCACGTTACAACACCTGAGGTATCCTGGTTCCTTTATCTCTGCTCTGATAATGAATGCTTTGACCTTAGCTAGTCTTCCCCACCTCCTAAACTGTACTAACCCACCATTTCAGAAGCAATGTTTTTGGTGGCGCTTTGCTGACTCCTGCAACTTGAGTAAAATTGCTCCAGAAATCAGAAACTTGTAGGTCAACATTTATTAACCTTGTATTAGACTGTGTGGTCATTATTGCCCTTGTGTTACGCCATGCTCTCAGCATTCACTACGAGCTCACTTGTACAAATACCTACTCATGTCTGTACTTTCATCACACTGCTTTACTAAAATACCTCTCATATGGGAAACGCCTTTTCATGGTTAGTTTTCTATTTTCCCAGCAATATTGCTTGTATATCTCCTTCTCCTTTGGTTGTCAGACCTGCATGGCACCAAAGCACAGACTTCTATATTTGGGAGGAAGCAACTCCATATTTCTCCACATTGATCATTGATAATATCCTTATTCTTAGCATTTAGGATGTTAGAAAATGTGAAGAAAGAGAAGGAGTTTTCTGACAAAAATACCTATCCTTGTTTGGTTGGTTTTTTTTTTTGTTTTCTTTTTTTTTTTTTTTTTAAATTTTTTTTTAATTTTAATCATGTTTCAGGCATTAATCCAGCCTCCAATGATTAGGAAGATGGCTAAAATAACCCTGTAACTGACAGACTCTACAGCTGCTCATTGAAATATCACTGGATCTTCCTATAGCTAGTCATAATAAAAGAGTGTATTTCTAAGGATGCCTTCAGAAAAAAAATCAGTTGGGGGGGGGAGAAAAAGAGAAGGGGAGAAAACATCTGACCAAAAATTGTAATAAATCTGTGGAGGAGCAGTTGACAACTTAGGAGATCCAAGAATGCTGTTTTTATAGTCATAAAAATAGCACTGAACACTACAGATCTGCATTCAGGCCACCAAAAGAGAAATCTTGTGAAGCAGGCAGGTGGGGCTGATTTTAATGCAAGGAGGAAGTGTCTGTGAAGTTATCAATTTTTTTTTTCTTCTTTTTCAAAAAGATTCTTGCAGCAGGCAAGGATCAAGTAATTACTTTGCTCCTGTTCACAAGATATCTCAGAATAGTAACAGACCACACACCCAGGAGATGATTAAAGGAAGTCAGGGGTCAGGAACACAGAAAAGCTTGTGATACAGAAGAATAGATTTGCATGTCCATTAATATTTCATGACTTACAAGCCATGTGGTTCAGAACAAATATCTGCACAATAAAGTAGAACTGTCTGCCATCAGGTTGCATATTTCAAGACATACCAGAGTCATAAAGGTATTATTTACATGCTTTTACCCACAAACAGAATACAAAACACTCAGAATCCTCCTATCTACTGTAGGGGAATATGGAAAGCCTTTCTGAAGGCTCAGCAGGATTTAAGTGGGGCCTCTGCCCTCCACTAGGCCTCTGCACAGAGTGAGTTTCAGTCTAAAAGCAATGCACAAGTAGTATTTTTCATACTGCAGGCCTATTAGATCCACTACAAAGATAAAGAGCTGCTGCACTGCCAGCATGTCTCTTCAGCCTCTGCTCCAACAACCCATGAAACAAAAGTCCTATTTATATGCAAGTGTATAGGTAGCAGTGCAGACAGGAGATACTGTATTCTCTGCCATTATTCCCATTTTGGACACATCAAAGCTGGTAATTGAATTTAAAAAAACAAACAAAAAACCAAACCAAACCAACAAAAACAAAACAAAACACCCCACAAAAACCCAAAACAAAACACCAAACTATGAATGCCTTATTTTCTCCCCGTGAAAAGAACAAGATGTGTCAAGGGTTAAGCAGAAGAATTTCATCCTAGGATTTGGGCAATTACACCTCAGGAGATTTCATTCTGGGAAAAGAGAATTTATTGTGGTGGCAGAAGCAGGCCCTTTCCTCAAAATCAAAGCTAGGAATTTTCCCTGCCTGCACTTGCCTGTATGTGGCTGGAATAAGCAGGTGGAGCAAGTGGTTCGGCTGACTCACTGGCACAACCAGACTCTCCTGTTGCTGCCAGCCACCCATGGAACTTTTTTCCTGCCTTTGCACCTGGGCTCCCTTTCCCAAGCTGCTATAAGCAGTAAGGCTCCTGACTTGAAAGAAATGCTGAGAGCCAGAGTGACACTGCTAAATCGCCCAAAGGAATTGCCCAGAGCAGGGAGGCATGTTAGCATTGCTTGTCAAAGCTGCTGCTTCTCTGAGTCTCTTAGTGCTCTCTGTGTGCGTATGAAGAAGAAGGTGAGAAGAAATGAGAAATTGTGGGAAGGAAAAAAAAAAAAATAAAAAAAAGCACTGCACCAGAATTCCACCCACTGTTTTACTGACAAGAAAGAAAGCCTTTGCTTGGGTAATTTATAGCCAAAATGAGTCTAATACCACAGGGCTTGATTGCCCTGATTGAGTGCTTTGCAAATTACTCACATGAGCAGTCCCACTGACTCTGTCTGAAGGATTCTTCCACATGCACAGTCTGGCTCTCAGTGATTAGTGACAGCAAACTGCAAGGGGAAAAGCATGACAAGGGAGAAATTGCTCTAAGGCAGCATTATTTACTGCTTCCCTCCCTCCTAAAAGGAGTCAGGTGTTTTGACTACTTCATTCATTGGCTTCACCTTTGTTTTAAACCAGGTGCTTGCCAGACCGGAAATAATTTATTTCAAGGTTCCTTCACACAGGGAACTCTGAAGACAAAGCCAGAACAGGGAAAAGTCCTACTTCATAAATATAATTTATTATTATCGTTGTGAGGTACATGACAACTAGTAAAATGTAGTTGTTTACTTCATCAAGATAAAATTTTGGAACAGTCTTGACTGAGGTGGTAAATTCCCACTTCTCCACTTTCCACTATACTGCTGTTGGCCAAAAGTGTTTGGTTGCCAGCTGTCTTGCAGCTGAGTGTGACCAGGGATAAACTGGTTAATGTTGGATTTTGCTGAGGTTAGTGATGTAGCTAATTAGGTGATTTTGTTTTATTATGTACCTGCTAACTCTGGTTCTTGCTTGAGAAACCCAAAGTTGTCTCTCACAAATGGCATTTATCTCTCTCCTTCCAAAGCAAATGGAAAGCTCACTGAAAAATTTGCATCCCAAATGTAGCCATTCACAATTACAGACCTGAAGCGGCAGTAACTGTTGTTCTTGCTTCAGTGTTAATTATTTGTAGGCATTTCAGTTTCAAAACTTGCATGTTACACTGAGTTGAACAATGTGAACCTCGCATGATTGCAAATTTCACTCCTGCAAACCAGGCTTTCAATGTAATCCCATTTTTTTCTCGGTCCTCCCAGATCTCACATGCTGTCAGTGCTCCCCACTCCTGCATTTCACTGGTGAAGAGACAAAGCAGCTCTGTTTCCTACAACTGCACCTCTGACCCTCTGCCTCTCCTCGGACTTGCCAACTGAGAAAAATTGGAATGCAGCTCTGTCTAACCCCAGTGAGCCTGCAGGACTCAATACTGTTAAGAACACCATCATAGAATACCAGGTTGAAAGGGATTGCAAGGACCATCTAGCCCAACATCTTCTGGTAAAAGCAAGGTGTTGGCATGGGCTAGTACAATGAACCTTAAAGGTGTCCAACACTGGAGAATCCACCATTACTTGGGAAAGATTATTCCAATAGCTGCTGTCCTCCATGTAAAAAAAATTTCCTCTTGTGCCCAACCAGAATCTTCCCAGGAGTAACTTGTGCCCATCATTTCTTGAGATGGCAATCCCTTGAGACAGCACTAGTGGTAGGTTCCCTCTGAGGTGATCTGGTCTGAGACTAGGATTCAGCTGGCCTACAAGACTCTGGAAACTATACCATGAGTTTGACTAAGTGAGAAGTAAAAGATATTTTGTTTTGCTTTCATGCTTTATTTTTAAGCACATTCAAGATCATGAGACACGTAGGCATTGTGATAATACTGGAGTGCAGTCAGCACTGTACTGCTTGAGCAGTCTAAAATCTCAAATCCATAGCTTACACTCTACTGGGGTTCTCCTGTTAACCTCATTTCACTGACTGGAAACTGAGGGACAATGATTCAGAACAAGAGCACCAAAGGCACTCAAGTGAAAGAGCAGCTTTCATCATGGGCAGCTGGGAAATGGAAAAGGTGAAGTTATAGCCCTATATGCTATGCATGTGAAAATGGGGAGAAACCCGCCTCAGAGACATGGACCCATGCAGCCAAGCTGCCCAGCTAGTCACAGTGGGTATGGTGGAAAGATGGAGATTTATTGACCAGTGCTTCCCCCTCTGCACACAGCAGGTATATTGTCTCTGGGTACCAGGGGTTTTATTTTTGGATGATGTTACTGGAAACTGACAAAAGAAGATAACGCAGTGGTGTTTTCTTTTCTGAAGACCATGAAAAGGATTCTCGGTGACCACACTCCATATCTTGACACATCACTTAAGGTGATGGTGGTGTTTTGTGGATTTGGCTGCAGGGATCTTGCCCAAAACTACAAATCATCAGAAATGAAAGAAGAATCTGAAACCCAGGTGTTCTACACAGTAGATTTGTGTCCTTGCTATCAAAATAGCTCTTCCATCTGCTTGGAGTCACGTATATGTAAAACAGACTTTCTAAATAATGTCACACTTGAACATCCTGATCTAGACCTGAAGTCTTGCTTGTTGTCTTTCTGTACCAAGAATGCCCAGTGCCACCTCACCATCCTAACAAAGGGAAAACTTGTCTATGAAATGCAAGACAGCACAGAAGGGGGCAGGGCAGAACCTTAGAATAAAAAAACAAGAAACTCAAATTAGGCTGAAGAAGAGAACAATTTCAAACTGAGAAATTAACAAGCTTGCTTAAGATAACAGGGAGATATGGTAAACCATATCTTCAAGGACCAAGATAATTTCAATTTTCTTCACCTAAAATTCCAGCCTACATTCTCTGATGAATTTCTTGTCAACACAGTATGGGCTTGACAGTGCTGCTCTTGTTTAGGGTTGTTTCCTTGTCTCATCTAAAGTCCAGAGTAATTTTTAGTCACCTGTTCAGGACAGAGTTCAAAGCTCTGACATTTTTGTTATTCTTTATCTTCTTTCAGTCCACATTGGCATACATTTCCTATTTTCTCTCACAAACAAAGCTGAAGATCTGCTTCATTTGTTACCTTTCAGGGAAAGAAATCAAAATTGTCTCATCACTAAGGTTATATGGGAAAAGTTACACAAGGGCATGCAAGTAATGGCCTTGTGGCCTCCTCAGCAGTACTGGATTCACTCCTCATGAAAGATCATGAAAATGATCCAGAGATTAACTAGAGTAGTATGCATGTGAAGGTCTCCAGATTACACCCATGTTAAAAACAAGACATGGAATTTGCCACAACAATTAACATGCAGTAACACTTCTGAAATGGTAACAATATTTGAACTTACAATGTTTAGCAGATGGGCTAACAAAAATAAACTGTGCTTTCTGCATCACAGATTTACATTTTACCCAATATGGGAGGTCAAGACCTTAAAAAGGTTGTGCTCTATGAAGAGGCACACACATACGAGTGATCTGCAGTTATCTCGTCATTTCCCTACCTCTGAACTGAACAAGGTAGTGTTAAGACTCATGAAAAGCACCTTGTCTCTAAATCATAATTGGAGTGGTGGTAAAAGGTGTTAGACAACTAACAAGATAAATATTACATGTAACATTTCATTGTGGGTTTCTAATACACACAACACAGTGAGACTCTAAACCAGAGATCCCAGTATCTTTATCATATATTAACACATTTCCCATTAACAGTCTTCCTCACTCAACCTGCCTTTTTACTGAAATTAATTAAAAAAAAAAAAAAAGTCATTTAAAACATTGCTTTAGGAGGTACAGACTCATACATCTGTCATGATATTAAAGAGACCTGGCTTCATTTCCACAAGTATGAAAGCAAAACAGAACACTTGTTTGTTCAGTGATGGGCCGATGGCTAGAGGACCTGGGAATTTCCTACCATCAGGAAGTACCACCTGCTTAATAAAGGCCACCCTCAGTGAACTGAAAAATGAATAAAATTAATTCTGAAAAGGTCCCACAAACAAAAATAATTTATCTGCTTAGCCTCTTGTCTGTATAAGGTACTTACAAATACATGAATTTTAGAGAAAGTACCTTCCTTTGCTGATAAGTTGATGAAATGCTGCAGTCTTGAGGTGTGCCATTATTTTTTTTTCCGTGAACCTCACCTGAGTTTATCCAGTTTACTCTTCAAAGTAGTAACCTTATTTATAGCTGAAGATGAAAACACTTTGAAAACACTGTCACAGAAATTAAAAAGGACAAATACATGCTATGCTATCTTGTGAAAAAAAACCCCACCAAACAAAAACCCAAAAACTGAAAACAAAACAAACCCCAAAACAAAACAATAAAAACCTAAACCAAAACAAACAAACAAAAACCAAACAAAAAAAACCCCAACCCCACCCTTTTTTGTGAGTTACAGATTATTTGTTATTTTTTAGAGTTCAACAGGCACAGGCTGTCAGTTGTCTACTTTCAACTGTTACAGAACTTCACAGGGTCACCAAAACAGTTGGATAAAGTCTCTTTTTACTGTTGCTGGTAGACCTGAATGCCAGCATGAAAGAGTAATTTCTGGCACTGCACTCTGTACTCTTTGCTATGAATGTCGCTCATTATTTTGACATTGATAATGGTTACGCTTGTATTGCCTCAAGGGAACTAGAGTAACTGTGATAATACAACAAGGAACCACCTAGTAATGTCAGGCCATCCCCCACAAACATACCAAAACACACTGACAGTGCTGGTAGAATGGTGATAAATTCTGTTGATAAAATATTTCTAGTCTTTAAACTCCACATCTAGCTTTAACTTGTAGACCTGTAAATGCAATTCCTAACACAAACGTGACCATAAACAGGTATTACTGACTTGGTGCAAGAGGTAAGAAAAGGTCAGCACAATTCTGCTCTCTAGGATGAAGGAGGGGGTTTCCACAGCGCAGCCAGAGACAGCACAGAAAGTGAGGCTGTGCCCACACTGCAGGCCAGGACTGCAGAGTACAGGCAGCTGGCACTCAGAGTAACAGCAAAGATGACAAAGGCTGCTTTACCTGCTCAAGTGGCACATGCCAAGCAGCAACCCCACATTCTGTGAAATTCTAAGACTACAGCTAGCTCAGATACAACTATATGCCACTACTTTGGTGAGATCATCACAGAAGGCATCTTCAAATACTAATTATGCCAAATTTTTCATCCTTGCTGGGTGTGCAGAAGTGTACCTGAACATTTAGCCTCCTCTCCCGTACTCTTGTACAAGACTTCTAAAGATGCCATGCTTAACCTTATCTACTTCGCTTACTTCTGAAGCAAGCATTTTTTTATTTAAGCAGTGTGAAGTAAAAGGAATTTTTAGCTAAGAATAACTTGGTAAAGAAATTGTCCTTAACTAAAACTAGGCATCATCACATAAATATGAAGGAAGATGTAGAACACCATAATCTAGCTCTTCTCCCAAGAGTGTTTCTCACTAGGTGAGGTGGCAGACATCTTCATTTTCTACAGTAATCAGAAACTGTGCCCCAAACCAGTGTGTTCAAAGTCACAGTATAAGTAGTACTCATCTTTCTTATTTGCTCTAAAAAATTGTAACAGTTTTGCCTACAAAAGTACAATATAATCAAAATCACATGGTTATCTTTCTGAAATTTATAGAACTGGTGCATCCAAACCCCTATGCAAAAAAGTATATTGCGTGCTTATGATCTATAATGCGTACTTCCTGCATTTACAGTTACAAACAACAGCATATGCAACAAGGAACTGTTACGCAAAATATACCCTGATAATCGGACCACCACGGAAGTTTAAGCCTCTTCAACAATTAACATATTTCATTACACTGCTAGAAGCATTAATGAAAATGTAAGTGTGAGAAATGTACATTCTTTATTCTGCAGTTTAGATACAGAATAAAATTTAACTTTTCAGAAAATAAAACTATAGCTACAGCTTTGAGAGCTGTCAGTTTTTCTCTTGAGGATAAAGTACATGCACTTTTTCCAGTTACTTTATTGCACATAATGTACAGTCATAAATGGTGTTTATTTACATGTATTTTGGCAATGTCCATGTTTGCTTTTTCCCTCAAAATACATTATTTTGCACAAATAAAACCTTAAATGTTTCACACAAACTGCCATTATACAAGCCAAAGCATATATGTATATGTCGCTTTATTGTTGCTGCATTTTCAATTAATTCTACGAAGAGTTCCAGATCTGTTAATCTTTGCCTTGGGAAGCAGACTCCTCCCAGTTAGTCTGTTGTCAGAGACGGACACCCGAACTGCAGGCAGAAAGAAATTAGGATTGCAGCCTGCTGTGCCTAAGCCCCTGCCCCTATGCACCACCTGCAATTAGTGCGCAGGCACAGAGAAGGAAAAGCACTGTACTTTCATTAACCAGTTTGATTCAACATTGATTACCACCTGTTAATGTTATGGGTCATGTGTTATTTGGACAGTATTCCATTAACAGTGTTTTAGAACAATATACCAAACTATTAAAACAGTAACAGAAATTCCGGGAACAATTATGTACTTCCAGCCCTAGGAATATGTTACTCAGATTCCATTCTGTACAATGTGCTGTTTCTGTTAACTGGTATTTTTATCCAGGCACGAAGAACTCATTTTCATATACTCACATTTCCCCCAAATTAATTTCTTAACGGATGGTAACACACTTCAATGTTTCCCTGCATCTTCAGGGCAGAAAACCTTTTAGTGGTCCCCCTCATGGAGTACAATCAGGCAATAAACATTTAGCTACATGTAGATTTTTGACAAGACTTTCAAAAATTTATGTTCAAATAAAAGATCAGTATTGTCAGTACAGTGAGCATATGCTTATCAAAAATATCTAAAGAATGTTCTTGAAGGCACTTTTTAATATTCACAAAAACACTCCTGGAGAAACCAAATCTACTGTACTTTCACAACTAAGATGTGAACAGCATTGCTCAGATCTTACTTTGAAAGGCTAGATGATATTTTTGTTTATATTCTGACCTACCCAAAAAACCAAAAAACNAGATAAATCCCACTTTATTGGATCAATTAGCTAACTGCCTTGAATGTATGATCCTTCAAATGTTAAGCCAATTTAACCTCAAAATAATAACAAAGAAAATCTTTCCTATAAGCAGGCAAAGTATAAAATAGTTAAATTTTCAGACAGGCACTCAGGTAAATTGAGAAATGCCTTTGGTGGACAACAATAATGAATATCTTATTTTGATTTTAGAGTTTCCCCAATTTTTTTCTGTCCTTCAGCTCAAGTAGTACAAAATTTATAGCAACTTTGACTATTGCATATACTGAAGAATGAGATAAAAATGCACTATGGACAAAGTATAACAGTAGTTAGTTAATATCTATTGATAAAAATACAAAATAATGAAAATATTACAGAAAAGCAGTAGTTCTGGAAATAGAAGTCTTCAATATAAAATATTAAATTTTTTTTCCATCTGAATAGTTTTACCTATACAAGACAGAGTACTTCACCAAACTACATGTGCACCTCTGATAAACTTAAGAATATATATTATTTGCTCTATAATGACACTTGTTGCATTATCCAGTCAAAAGGTCCTGATATTATCTGTTGTAAATATCTAACATTCTTATAATCTGCCTGTGGCTGAATTTTATGATAGCAACATGACCTATTAAGTTAAAGAAGAAAATTCTGCACAAACGAAACTATTTAAAATGAATTGGTATTTCAGCTCTACCTAAAATTTTTGTAAAACGAAGAACTACATGCCAGTAGAAAACAAACATAATCAAAGCTAGACTATTTTTCTCCATAAAATAAAAATGCGTAGAATTTTAATTACTAGCAATACTGTGAGAACTATTCATAAAGTTTTATATTGCATGTATTTCAAGATAAATAGGTTGAAGTGTCATAAATTAAAGGAGAAATTTGAACAGATTCAGATTTCTCATCTGAATTTTTACTATCTACAGGAGAAAAAATGGACTTTCAGGAAGAAAACTGTTGACATCTGAAAAATTATCTACATTGAGGATCTCCCTCAACATTAGCCCACTCAAGGTTACAAATCTAGAACTACCTGGGAAATGTCAAGGAGCCTCAGACAGTGTAGTTTTAAGAAAGGGGAAACAGATCTCTTAAAAATATTTGCATAGATGTACATTCAAAACAGCATTTTTACCATTTCAATTCCCTGCATTCATGTTGCTACAGTTATCCACAAGGATAAAGATCACATAAAGGCAGCTCTGGAACTTGAAATGGAGGTCGCTTGGTAATTTAGTGAAAGCCATATTTTTGTACTTTCTGCAGTCATTAGGAAAAGATCCAGTTTCACCTTTGGCTTACAGAAGCTGTGCTCCCCTGAGCTAGGCAATACTGACAAACTGTAGCAGAAGTACAAAAGAAAAAATTTCCTTGAAATAGCGTGACATAAATAAGGCACTTTTGGCAAAAGAAAACCCCAGGTTGTGTGTTTCGATGTACCACAATTCTACCCAGAAATATTTTGTGCTTAGAAACATCAGATGATGCAACAGTAAATCAGATGCCAAAACCAACAAATCACAAATTACTGTGCAATTAACTGCAACCTCTGAATGGTTCAACAAAGAATCAAACTGGTTTCTGTACACTGTCACGATTTACCAATACACTGGCACCTTTTGCTCTTTTGCTGTGAGCCAACAGTAATTATTTTAGAGAAAAAGAAAGTGTGGAATTAGTAATGCAGATGCTGAAAGGCAAGTGGCGAGACTCTACAAGAAGAATGCCTCAAAAAAATGCTACTTTGTTCCCATTTCTACTGGCACCTATTCCCCAAGGTAAAAGGCCATTTGGTAGAATGACCAAAGCCAACTTAATAGTAGTGTGCAGAATGTCAGCTGACAAACAACACAAAAACAAGTCACGTTGTGTTATCTGTGGTCACGTTCTTCAGGGTTAGTCCAGTAACTCAAGACTTTACATTCTTCCGTCTTTATTTGTTTATTTTAATTAAACATGTAATGGTTAATAAACAGACATAGTCCAGAGTTAGTAGGTTGGTATTATAACATTTATTAAAATAATGCTATGGGTTAATAGAAACAGCAAAGAACCAAAGAATTAAAATGCAAGCTTATGTAAAAACCCAACTAAAACCCAAATATGTCTAATGTATTCATCCAGTAGCTAACTAAAAGCCCAAGAAAGACAACACTCCCAATATAATAAAGTACTGCAAAACAATTGGCAATTTTTCAGTTATCAAAATTGTGGGTTTTGCATTTTGTATCCTTTTTTCTCAATCAGGAAAAAAATTCTTTTGAATGTTATATAACATACATATAAAACAAGATAGAAAAATACATTATAAACTTGTAACAATGGCTGTAAATACATTATCTTACATGTTTCTCATAGGCAATAGGTTGGTTATGGTACATACATAGCATGAAACTACTAAGATAATAAAGAATAGACAAATACATGTCATCTGTACGGTTACATACAAGCGACACTCCCATCTACCCACTCTAAAAAAATTACATAATACTGTCAGAAAGAAGTCTTAAAACTACTTATTTTAATAAAGAAAAAGTCATTAAAGAATGATAATACTGAGAACCAAGGCATTCAGAGATTTCCAAAGTCATGCTTTTTTTTTAAGTTGATCCAAAATGTTGTCAACAAAGTTTTCAGAAGTTTGTTCAGAGCAAACATTACTTTCACATGTCACACATCTATTC
>VWZN01008493.1:406225-430899 GCA_013396955.1 Regulus satrapa
TCTTTCTCATTAAGCAACCATCCATTCATTTTATTTTGCAACACCAATCTGATATTTCCACACCAATTAAAAGAATGAACCGGGGGAGAGAATAGGGAACATGACCGAATTAATTATTGCAGCACTGATTTCATAGCGTTTCCTGATGCAGATAGATGTTTAATTTTAAAAACTGAATCGGTTAAAGAATTTCTGTTAAATATATTGAAGTACATATATTTAATTCAACTGGGAAAGCCAAGTTTACAATTTTTATTTTTTTTTTTTTTTTTGAACTGCAAGCATTCCCAAAGCTTTAAAATATTAACTGTCCAGGTTTTTGAGGAAAATCATGAACGGGTCAAGAGACGGTATTTGGTTAACCAGCTGTGGTGTTGCAAATCTCATGTACACTCAAAGCACTTCTTACAAACAAGAACTGCAGAACTAAACTAACCTCGGTCTGCGGTCACAATCCTTTGGTAAGGATGGACACGCATATCGTGCCTTCGAACTTTAGTAGCCACCGCACCTAGTTAAATTGCAATTACCAAGACAAAGTTAGAAAACATTCACAGAAAACATTAACAGCAGGTTTATCAAAATGGATTTAAATGATCATTAACTACAAAAGTTCATTTTAAGAAAAGCAACAAGTTAAGGCACAGTAGTTTCAAATCTTAATCTTAAAAAGAAGTTTATCTGTGCAGATTAATATTGCATTTACTTTAAACATCCTGGCCTTAACCTGTTTAATCCATTCATTTACAATCCCAAAATTACAGTATTTCATGAAATCTATTAGACCCAAGCACACTTAAGCTTTACTAGTCACATATTCACTGAAGTGCCTTTCTTGCAGCAGGACTATTTTAAATAATGCCATCTTTAATACTGACAATTATATGCTAACCTTAAGATCACTTCCAGTTCTACCACAAAAAAAAAGTTTTAAAGCAATTCTTCAAGCCTACAGATTGTGATTTTAAACTTTAAGTCAATAAGTATGAACTGCAATGAATTAGGTGATTAGTAAAGCAAACACTATATAGAACACTTAGCAGTCAGTATACTACTATACACTCATAAATTACAGCTACTCCGTAATAATAGGACCTAATCCAAATTAATAGCACTATTTTATTTTAAATCTATGTGCAAAAAAGTGCAAGTAAGTCACTGACTGCTAGGCCAAGCTTTTTTCAAGGCTGCTGAAAACTAAGCATTTGTTAAAATTCAGATCTGATGAAGGATCAGTTAAGACCGTTCTTGAATTCTTAGCCTTTCGTTGGGAAAGCCATACCTGAAGATAAAAGGAAGGGAATTGAAAGTTAGTCACCAACTAAAATTTGATCTCAACCACAACATCCCCCAAAATACTGACAGGGATGCATTTCTCTGCCATTTTTAACATAATTATTTTAAAACATTTTAAAGGTCCACCACAAAAATGGACAAAATACTATTAATGAGAACAAGCATTTAACAAAATAAATCTTGACAAAACCCAAATTTAATGCAATTAACTCTATGGAAATGCTCAGATAATAGAGCAGATGTATTAAGAGTTATCAATTCTAGGCAGCTAATGCAGGAGTGGTTTTTTTTTTTCCCTGCTCCCTTTTCCTTCTTTAAATAACATTTTTTTTAAGAGATCTGTTTTGGGCCTCACGCAGAGAGGCCTGAGAGTATACAGTGCTTTCAGATCCCATTTTAGAAGAAATTTATTTAGTCCTATCTCTTTATAGAAAATTCTGTGAGAAATCCGAGCTGGGAATGCGGTATTTCTTTATTTGCTATTAACTTAATTCAGGAGAGGGGCTTGCCAATAACCACTAACAGCTACTTTGATGAACTCTCTTAACTGTGACTTTACCCCAGATGTGCCACAACCGGACTCTCACACTGGGGGGGTAGAGAAGCTAGGGAGAATATTTACATATTTGTGGGAAATTAATAAATGATAATGTTATTATATGCTCACGGAATTTTGGCTGTGGATTAAATGACAACCATAAGCTGACAAAGACGTACTGCACACTTTTGTACAACTAGAATTTTTGTTATTGATTCACTAATCCTGCAAGACAGAAGTCTGAAACACTGTGGGGTTTTTTTTTTTTACTGTATGTAATGTGGAAACATGCACACATACAGATAATTCACCAAGTATTTGTCAAGTGAAATACTGATTTTTTTTTTTTTTTTTGCAATACTTTCAACAAAATACTGACTTTGAACCTTATTGTCCAGTGTTCATTAGAGATGTTTAGAATTTGTGTAAATCAATAACTGCCACTGAACAAACTAAGATCAAAGTCCAATAAAATCAACATTATGCAGCACCAAGGTCATATGCAATTCAGAACAAACTGAAGAGAAAAGATTATTTAGATTCTGTAGAGGGTAGGGAAGGAAGAAACTATTGAAACTGCTTGTTCCATATTCAGTTAACTGAATTGCCAGAGCTGCTTTATCATTCTTGCTTTCACGTTAAACCAAGCCAGTGGTCTGAGACACTAGGAATGACAGACATTTGAATGCAATGTATATATAAAAGAAGCCATCAATAAAGTTGCTAATTTTATCATCCCTTGGTGAGAACTTGATTTGCTTCATATTCATTAACAGAAATAATTTTCTGCTCACAATATAATATAGATATTTCTGACACTGGGAAGAGATTTACCAATTGCATACTAAATAAACAAAAACTCCAACTGAACAAAGACTTTCCCACTCTCTCCAGTTTTGCTACTAGTAAGATGTAGCAAAATAAGAAGCCCTCTCTACCAAAAACTGCTGCATGTTCATTTATGATAAAGAGAATACAAACTCATCTTTTACTCATGGGAGCCCAGATGATACGTAATAGACATCAACTTGTATTCAGCTTTTTTTCCCCTTGTCTATGTAACTACCACCTAATATTGTATAAACATGAAGACTTTATTTTTGGTAAAGTTATTAATACAAACTAAGCCCACACATTCAGGAATGCCAAACACATTTAAAATGTTTAAGAGCTGCACCGTTTCAGCAGCTCTGCTAGGCAGTTTTGATATACCTGAAGTAAGTTTATTGCTTCAGATTATTTTCTTTGAGCTCCATGAACCTCTACTTCGCAAACACAAC
This sequence comes from Regulus satrapa, assembly GCA_013396955.1. NCBI lineage: Eukaryota > Metazoa > Chordata > Aves > Passeriformes > Regulidae > Regulus > Regulus satrapa. The sequence goes on from VWZN01008493.1 coordinate 409,340, forward strand.
AGAAGCATAAGCAATACATTCTCCAGCCATCCACATACAAAGGTCTTACCTAATACACCACTAGGTTCAATAGGGTACTCAAGGATTGATGTAGCTGGTGCCAGCGTGTAGGGGTATTCATATGGTGTGTAAATTAAACCGGCCTCGGGTCCGGGTGGAACTATTGCAGCGGTGGGATGAGGAGTTCCGTTTGGCATGACAGCGGTTTGTATTTGTCTGATCAAAGGCATTATGGTAGGGCCAGCTGGCGTAGGAGTACGCAGGGCAGCTGGTGGGAGAACAGGCGCAGGCCCAGTAATAATCCTTGGAGCCTGGGCTGTTGCTGCAAGAGAAAAGGCAAGGGCTGCTACAGTAAGCAAAGAAATTCAGAGGAAAGTATGGAGACAGCAGTACAAAACGTGGAAAGAATGGGAAAAAAGGGAAAAAGTAGGAAAGAAGAAAAATAAAAGGAAATCATTAGTACATGCGCTGATCACACAGTGCCAAAGCACACCATTCAAATGCAAACAGCTTTCCATTTTCCAGTGTGATTAAGTATGAACATGCAAAATAAAAAAAGCCATTGTAAAACAGTGAGGTAGATTTCTCAAACAGGTTACACAGCATGAAAGCTCCATTTAGACCACATTTCTTCATTTATGCTATCAAGACTTCATGAGACTGAGATGCATGCAGGAAATACAAGGAAAATACTGTCACAATCAAATACAGAGTACAAAATTTAGTGCATCTATAGAGTCCACAGACACTCAGTTATGCAGAGCTGCTGTAAAAGTGTAGAGTTTTTATATGTCTTCAAACTGTATTTAAACATATAAACAATTCCCATTTCCAGGATTAGCGAAGTTGAAGATGACCTAGACAAATGAATCACTCCTGTCCTACCCTAACATGATTAAAATAGGCTCAAATTTGATTTTCATATAAAATTTCACCAAATAACATACTTCCTTTGTATTAGAAGTAAATGGCCTTTCTTAAATTAAAGGGAAGAGGTGTTTTTTTCACAGTTTTGGTTTGGATTTTTATCTGTTTGTGGTAGTTAGCACATTTCATTATGTGTCATTTGAAGCCCGTTGGCACACCAGATGAACAACAACTTAAGCAGTAGCACATCTGCTGGTAACAGTCAATCTAAAAGGGTTATAATTTATGTATTTCTGTAGATCAACTACTGTTGATCTACATTGATTTAATTTACTTACAGGTAGCCTGAAAAGAGAAAAGTGGTGAAGTTTCTCAGTTTTGAGACAGGTGCATTTCAAAAATTATTTTTATTTTTTAAACAAAAATGCTCAGATAACTTAAAAACGGTGCTCAAATATTTTTACTTCCCTTCCTAAACAGAAATAAACCAGTACAGCTACGACATCATCTTCAACTTTTCAGTATAATCAAAACACAAAGACTGAATTTGTCTTATCAAATAATGACTATTAGTGTGGCAATCTCTAGTCAAAAAAGAAATAAAAAATTTCCATCTTCCCACTTACACTGATACAATAGACCAATGGGAACAGACCAACAAAGAAATTGCTCAAATTAATAAAAATTTTTCTGTGCAAAAGTTTGCATCGATTTTAAGGTATTCTGAAAGCTATTTTACTCACAAATTTCCAATAATTTAGAGACGACCATATATTTAAAACTGATCTAGCTTTAAATATCATAGTGTTCATTAGGGCTTAAAAATTTACCATTACCACTGTAGTGATAAAAGCCCTTGCTTATGTCTCTTTTCAAATCAGAATAATTACACCGGTGTAAGCACTCTCAAATTGACCTAACTGCATTCCAACCTTTAAACATATTCAACATTGAAATGGGGACTGTGTGGAGAAACAAATTTGCAAGTATCAGTAGGTCCTTAGTGAAAAGACTGATTTAATTGTGCTTATATTTGACATCTGCATCACAGCTACAGCAAAAATGTACTTCTAAACAGCATCAGCAACTATATTTTCAGGAGGAGAAACTAGATTTTCAGCTGAAGAAAATAATTTGTATCACACACATAGGTATATGCTTTCATTAGTAGGTGCGTGTAATTAATTTTCAAGTGTAAACTTGTGCATACATGCGTTTGCAAAAGCATTTTCACACAAATGTAATGGAAGTAATTGTAAAAATGGCTCATTACATCACTGATCCCTGTGAACTCAGCTGTGAAATCAGTTGATGAATTGTTGGTAAAACATAACATTGGGGGTACACATGCAAGCAAGATGAAAGGAAGGAATATAATACAGAAAAATGTATTCACAGTATCCTGAACCTCTGTAACATTTTAAAATTAAATCTCTAAAAATAAAAATGCAAAGAATTTTGTGATTTCTCAGTCTCAGGATTTCTTTATATACTCTCCTTTATATGCTTTAAGGAAAAAAAGACTGTAAACCAGAAAAATCTGCCTTAAAGGTTGAGGTTTTTTATACTATATATTTTTTAATATTTCAACCCATACATACTACTAAAAAATAAGTGGGACAAAATCAAGTTATAAAAACCTTGCAAACTGACACAACTTATCTTTCAAAAATCTTTTCCAACAGCTACCTACAGTTTTGTTGGGTTCTTACTGCCTTCCATTCTCCAATGTAAGTTGCCACTGCACACTTTCCAAAGGTAGCTTTAAGATTCAAAACCTGCAGACACTTCTGTGGCATTGACCCTTTAGCTCATAATATGCTTACGTGATTTGATGTTGGCATCTCTGTAAGTGCCATTCAGAATTGCAAGCTCCATCAGCTGCATCTTTTTAAGGCTGTCTTCTCCTTCTGCCTGCATATGAAAAAATGGGAAGCAAGTCAGGATTATGAACTCACTAGTGCACAAGATCTAAGTGACCTAGAATAAAACTGTTCAAGTTCTAACCAAGCAAAATACCTGCTTACCATTAGTCACAAAAGCAGCAAGCTTTGTCACCTTTTCCATAAAATTAAGTTGCCTGTTGTATACTATTAAGTCTTGTTGACAAATACCTTAAAAGTTTGGGAAGAGGTTCATAACATAAATTACAATACTTAAGGATTAAATGTAAGTTGCATTTGGTAGAACTAATTTAAGGAATATTTTTCTCAAATATATTTTCATGTACTCCTAAAGGTTCCTGTAAAAAAAATTGTGTTATTTGACCAGAGGAAGAATAGACACCACAAATCTTAAGCAATGCCATTTATTTCTATTTGCTCCACTACAGTCAATACTGACTACTGGGGTGGGGGGCAAACACAAAAATAAACAACAATCTTTGAGTAGGTTTCCAGACAGGATATTAACAACTGCCCCAAGGCTGAATTCCTAACTCTAGCACAGTTATATCCGATGAAGATATAGCTACTATTTACTTAGCATACTTTATTTACTCTTGGTTTTGCTTCAATAGAAACTACTTCACTGAAGTTACCTACTCCATTGGTATAGTGCAGGTTGCATAATAGTGTTCAGTAGAAAAATGCTCACTTTTTCCACTTAATAATGAAAACATTTCCAACAGTATAATTTCATTTTTAAGACCAGAGATTTTCTGATCTGTCTTTCCATGAATACTGCCATTTGTTTATTGTAACTCCATTGAGCAGAAAATGTGATTATGATATAGGGAACCCAAGAGGGATGGTCAGTGTCTACTTTAATGTAAGGTTACCACCTTGCCTCCTGTATGGAATGCCACTTGATGAAATTCCTAAGTCATATGCATAGAATGGCAGCTTCCCTGTGAGCTGCAATTCATTTTTCCTTCGCTAAACTGGATTTCTTACGTTTTTACTTATCACACAACATTTTCCAGTTATTTGGAACATTATTTTCCAAGTTAATGAGCTTGTTATAGAGACTTTACTAAATTTAGTAAATTGCTAATCCAAACTATGGATCTGCAATTTACTAAAGTCCAAGACAGAAGTTTTCAAAGCTTATCTAAGCAAATACAGTACTTATTGTGAGGTATGCTCAATGGCCAAGACCCCTTGCAAAGGGAACTTTTAGCAGCTGATTTTTATCAACAACTCAAAATCAACATGGTAAGATGATTTCCTTTCAAATGTCAGAAATTGAAAGTCCCAATTGTAATACTGAGGACTTGCAAAACTACCAAGATTATCACATAAACATTCAGAATACACTGAAAGTTAGACATTTTCATTATATGTTAAATATTGTATGACAGGGCAAGCTGACACTAATACTGAAAAAGGAAATACACATTCTATTACCATCTTAACTAGAAATTAATTGTACAATTAAGTACTGTACCATCCGGAAATGTCAGACACCATAGTCCCACATACACCCTTTGGAATACAAAACGTGCTGCTCCTAGCAATCTTAACATGACACAGAACAGATTTATAATTTACATGCAAAATAATTTTATCTTCTTTTTTAAATAAACTATTTTTCCATTGCATCTTTGCTGGTAAATTACCTAGGCAATCATGACACAATAAAATCAGTTCCAAATCTATTTCCCTATCCAGAGCTCTCAAGTTCTTGTCATTCTGGATATACCTTATCAAAGCTATTTTAGCACTAGAGGTTTTTTAAACACATTGCTTAATCTTTTCCCCTCCCCCATAAGTTGTAATTTGTTATTTCCTTTCTGTTTGCATTTGTGTATTTATCTGAATATTTGTAACAAGAAAACCTCCTCACAATGTCAGCTGCATCTCCCATACATTTCCACTAATGTTACTAAAATTGCTCCCTTCCTCCAAATAAGACCTTCAGATGATTGATCTATGCCATTAATGACTTTCAGTAAATGCTGAATATTACACTCCACTTGCTAGGATAATTTTAGTAACCCTAATCCCAGATTTTGCAACACACTGAATATTTCCCAATATATCTATTTATAGGATAATCATTTTAAGATAGAATATATTTTTACCATTTTGACATGGTCAAAAGAAGGAGATATAATTGCAAGTAATCATTCTTACTTTAACGTTTTCCTATATATCACTACTGCATTCTATCAGAAAAGATGTTGCAATTACTAGACTTTATGAAGTACATTTATGGAAATAACACTGAACTCAATCAAACAAAGCAGACCAAGTCCTTAACTTGTATTTTTGAGATTTACTTCTCCAGACTGTGTTCAGCAGTTGATAAACTTTTTGTCTTTTAAACAAAACCCAAAAATACAGCTTAAAATTCTCCCTTAGAGAAACTCCCTAGAAACTCTATCAGTAAAAATATCAGAGAAGCAAGATGTGGATTTGCACTACCAGACATTAACACTGAGTTTTGACTTCTGGTGCTTTGACTTTTAAAGCATTTACGAGACACAAAAAGACCCCCAACCCCGTCAAAAAACCAATCCCACTGCTTTAAAGAAACACGTGCGCGCTGCCCACAAGGCCATCGTTCCGACTCCTCCCAGAAGATGGCACTGTTTGTTGCACAATGCCATCCATCTCTGCAGGACATGGGTGCTCAGCACTGCTGCCACCACCCACCCTACCCATTCTGCTCAAAATCCTGCCACCCCCTCACACCCTATGCTTGGAGCAGTCACTTGCCACCTCTCCTCATGGTGAAGTCACAGAAGTGGGCAGGACCCTTTGGGACACAGTGCCATGTCCTTCACTCTCTGGTACCAGGCCCTCCATTTGAACATCCTTCACCAACCCCTCAGATTTCCAAGAGCCGCGCCAGAGCAAGGGGCGCATATTTTTCCCTGCCCTATCCTCTAGCTTCTTTGCTGACAGACGGATCAAATAAGGCACATGAGATCTATCTTAGCTCCAGGCATTCCTGCAGGCACTCTCTGTTACAGCAAAGAGAGGTTGCAACAGGGATACAAAGGCAATCTCTAAAGGGACAGTACATTACCTGTACAATAGCTGCAACAAAGCTCAGTCATTTGTATCAAAAGGAAGCTACTTTGAGCAAACATCAATAAGGTCACTTAAAACCAGATTTGCATTACTAAGTTGAAGCTCAAGTGATTGACTCAAACCTCTCATCCTCTTAAATCTCCAGTGCTTTCCTTGTATTTATCGTGTACAATACAACATGCAGATTAAAAAAAAAAAAAAGTCTTAAATGGTATCTTGAAATATAATTCTTCAAATGTAAGCAACTGCTTACAAATGCTCACTGAATACAAATATGGAAGAGATGGAAGCAGTAAATCCTAACAAAGACAACTGTGCACTGGGTGCTGCTCTGTGAACTCCTCACAGTAGCTCAACTTTACCTGAGCTAGCAATAAATAGACCTAAAGGAGACCAAATGCCAGTGAGGACTGTAATTTTAAGTAACTTGCTTTCTAATCTTAATCAGTGTAGGATTAATAGTTGCAAGGCTCAAAATACAAGTGCCACCTACATGAAGTCTCTGGGAAACACTTCCTAAAAAAAACCATTTTCAAACTAAATAGACAGTGCTGACCATACAAATGCCTGCTTAAAACCACAGTGTTCTCCCCTGCTTTGGACAATACTGACAGTTTCACAAGAAAATAATGCTGTTTATTATATAACTACTATTAGTAAGAGCATGTTTCATGTCATGAAATGGAGCGCTTATATGAAACACTCGAATGAATTCTTCTCATTATCCATGTCCAAGTGATACTGCAACCTCAGATATTCCAAAAACCTTCAGAAAACCCTTTATTTTTAGGCACTGATTTGCCTCTGATTCTCATGTGCATACAGTGTGCCCTGAGGAGTATCATACAGTTTATCTTCTTATTTATACACAAAACATACATACACTAGATACATTTGTTATCCAGGTGGAAGACAGGCATGCAGACTTCAAAGGTAAATGCCTTCATTGTGCAGTATCAATGAAGGACTCGGCAGATGACAATAGTTTTCAGAGGGGAAAGGAGGACTGTTAGATTCTGTCAACTCTGAGAAGCCTGTAACAAATGACAGCCGAGAAGGAAAGAAATACACTATTAAAAAAAGGGATCAAGTAGGATAGAGCAGCGATCCATAAGCTAGACCTGTGGAGACAGCCAGTGGCCACATTGCTCCGCCACACTGGTGCCAGACCCAAAAGGAACATTACTGCAGCTCAGGTAATTGAGAAACCAAACAATCCACTCACTTGTGTCATAGCTGGGATACCTTATTCTGACAGAGCTTCTTGAGCCTTACAGTCTCAAGCACATAATTCTCAAAATGTTCTCTGATTCTCATTATTACCAGGGCTGGAAGGGGAAGGCTTTCAACATATCTCTACAAACATAGGTGCTTTCCCAATATAATGGTCCATTTTCTTTAAAAGTAACTGCTTTGGAAAATAGAACAGGTACACTTTTTTTCCCCCTACGTTTTTAACCAATAGACCCTCACATTTAGGTGATGTTAGTGACTTTCGTTGACAGTCTAGCTTCCAGACGTCACACATTTTGGATGGCGTTTCTGCAATCCTGTCACATCCCTGTACTTCAGCTGAATTCTCATGAACTGCAGTGAGCCCAGCCCTAGGAAAGGCAGCAGATAGTTTTATTATTTTGCAAACAATGCAGCCAAGTCTGGCTTTGGGGACCAATTCTTTATAAGTTGTTTCAGGACTGTCCTTTCAGATTCAGAGCAGGACCAGCAAATGAGAAAATAAAATGGTGGCGAAGCAAAATGACAGACAGATCAGCCAGGAACACAAAGGCCAGTCTCAACAAAGTCAAGCAACCAGTCTCCATCTTCTGCCAACTGCAGCAGGCATGTCCCAACAGGCTCATGGAAAGAATGATCAGGGACCAGCTTCAAGTAGAGAGAATTCTTCTAAGAACGCACTATATTTTTCAGAATATAAGTAAGATAATAAATAATTTTACACGCACTCCAAGCAGAAGGGCAGAGGACTTTGGCAGTTATGGAAGTACACTATACTAATGAACAAGAAGAAATACTTAAAACTCTTCCTCAAATAGAAAAGTAATTTAAAATTGCCAAGTAAGATAAATATAACTTTTCTACCACCTGGAAATACACACATTAAATATGAAGACTTTAATTTTCTTTAGATTGCCTATCTGCGCAGTATAAGCCATCTACTATTTAGTAATTTAAGAGGAATTTTAGTAAAATGCAATAGCACCAGTGAAATATTTCACTGTCACTGATCTTATCCTACTTGTCCAGGAGGACAAGTACTGCTCCTCAGGGGTCTGTCACCTTGCCTTCCTGCTTAACAGCTGCAGCTTAGAGGCTTGCACTGAGACACTGGCTGGACTCTCCCGGCTCTAGAATGCTTTTATCTCCCTAACAAAGAAAAATCTTCCACTGCAATTCACTTGGAGATGAGTAAGTATTCCTAACATACCATGCCCCAGTCAAACAGTCTTTATACATGAATGTCTCCATTCAGGGACAAAAACCTTCCATTCATAATTTATAAACAAAAACCCCTTACAAACATTACACTATAAATTCCTAGACGTACACGTATTAAACAAAGAAACAGTTCTCAGGCATGAATATACTGTAAAATACACTAAAAAGCCTAAAACACATTTGAATTTTCAATGCTGGAGTATATACACTTAAAATCCATGTTTGCAAGATCTTATTTGTCATATCTAAGTTGTTGAAAGTGATGTATCTATAGCAACAAAATCCTAGACAGGTGACAGGTAACTAGATGCAAAAGACAAAGAAAAGAGCTTTTTTGTAAGAATCTGAATGGGAGTACCTCAACTATTAATCAATTACCTACTGCAAGAGATTAGATTTTACTTTTGTAAAGGCTTTTAGTTCTGGTAAATTACTCTATTACTCAGTATTAAAGAAAACATCTCATCCTTCCTTTCTCTCAAAAAAAATTTGGCAGAGACCTTCAAGTTTTCCATGCTGAGAATGTAAATATTGACAGTTAGAAGATGCTAATAAACATAAGTAACAGACTTTCTCATCCTTGATTATGCACTTCTGAGAGTGATGGACACCATAAAGTTACACCACAACTTTATTTGTTCTAAGGGGAATTGGTCATAGAGGTCTTTTCTGACACAGTTTGGCAGCTATTCTTATATTAGAGCAAACTTTCCCAAATAGTTTTGCAACAAAGACTTCCAGACCAGCCAAATTTCTCAGAGTTTTGTATGTCAACAATCCCATGGCACTGAACAGGTGGTAAAACTATAGCTCAGTTATTTCTCTATTTCCTTTTCAACACTGACAGACACTGCTATGGCTATGAGGACAGGCAAAGATAAATTAGCATCATTATTTCTCCTGGGCAACACAGTCTGCTTATCTTCTTCAAAGCCAGCTCTCAGTTCAAATGATATGCAAAGAAGACTTGTGCTGTTTCACTTGACAAATTCATTGGTCATAATGTTAAAGATACACTAGGGGAAAAAGGTAGCCTATCTTTTTACACTTCCCATCACCTTATCTGACATACCCCTGTTTAATCATGATACTTGGCTTACCAGTAATAGTTTTGAGAATCCTGATGCCCTCCCTCCCCCACTTTCCATTTCTGCACAGAGAAAATACAGATAAGGTACAGAAAATCAGCACATAGTGTGTTTTACAAGCCAGACTGAAATACAGCATCAGTGGAACTTACAAATTTGCTTCACCATATATACCCTCCTCCAGATACTAGCTGGTAGCACACTGGAGTGAGGGGAATTTTGCTTGACCTTAACAGATCAACATTTCTTTAAGACAGATGTGATAGGCTAATATTGAAATCACAGGGTTTTGGGCTTTTGAAGGAAAACAAAACAAAACAAAACAAAGTCACCTGGATAGGTTAAACAAGATCCTCAACAATACTTAATTTCAGAACTTGCTTTTTGCTTTGTCTTTTTTTTTTTTCACTTTTAAATTATCATTCTTATTTTCCTTACACATCTGTTTTAAGAATCTCTATACACCACACTTGAGAGCTTCAGCAATTCATGAAGCTCCATAATAGGAATGCATCTTTCATGACACACATATACACACTAAACCCCAAAAAATTCTAAAGGTAAAAAAAAAAAAATACAATACATTGTAAAATGTTTTGAAGAGGCAGAATAATACTGAGATAGGTTCAGATTTATTCACTAGCACAAATTTAGATCAGCACAATCTACTGACATTTGTATTAAGATTTAAATGAAACACCTATCAATCTAAAGCCATTTACGCAATCTAAAGCATTAGACCTATTTTTAGCAAGATGCAAGCCCAGCTTAAAAACTTCTCGAGTGAAGTACTTTACTTATGGTATTTCTAGTTTTGGAATGCTAGACATTCAAAATAGCTCCCCAATGGTTGTTCAATTCTGAAAAGAGCAGTTAAACTATGAGTACGCTGAATGAGATAGTAGCAGGCAAGCCTCTTGTACAAATTTCCCACATATGGCTCTACCAGCAACATCCTGAGTTCCACAAGCATCCTAGGAATCTGAAGAGAGCAGAAAGCAAATATGACCTATATTATGCAGATCTTTATTCCAACTGTAGCCTTTGGAACAGACTGAACAATGCCAGAACACTCAGACAGTGTTGACACATTCCACTTTTACCAGGACAAATTCATTAACTCATCCTGAGTTTTAAGTAAATCATAAAAACAATTTAACTAATATAAGCTACAAAACCACCTAGGATCAAAGTGGTTGTTCTAACAGGTACAATTAGAGGCAGTTGTGAGAAATATAATAATGGAATGATTAATTAAACTATTTACAATTAAGTGAGGCCTAACCTATAATGTTTCTTTTCCCTCTGTCTTCCTAGGAGGTCTCTATTCAAAGTTGGAGTTTATACACTTCAAATAGCTGTAAATTCCCCCGAACTGCAAAGACACCTAACTCAAATATTGGAGTAGGTGGGGACATGGGGGGAAAGATGTGATTTGAGACATGGACAGCCCCATTAAAGGATTTCAAAACTAGTATCTTGCAGCAAACTCAAGAGATCCCAATGCTACATAGTTTTCTTTGCAGCTACGCTAGTTGTTTACTACGTAAACAAAGCCTTTCATTCTCAAAATGGCATTGAGCTGTGACTGCATGTTTTCATATGGAAAACATGTCCAGTATGTTTTGAATCTGTTTCCACCCAGAAAAAAAAAAAAAAAAAAAAAGAAACAAAAAAAAAAAAAAAGGAACACAAGAAAAATGACATTTCATATCAAATTTAGTAACCAGGAAAGAATGTGAGGTGGCTCTCTTTAGAGCAACAGAAGACAACTAACTGCTGGTGACAGGGAGCACAAAGACTGCTGCTGTGAATTAGTACATGTCTTTAAAGTGTATCTTCTCTCCATAGTTTCATTAAACATGGGATTCAGGGCTGCACACTACCACATGGGAATTCAAGCTGCAGTAGTAACTTCTAAGACATTATCATCAGCAGGAGATATCCTGAAAATGTAATACTGACTAATTAAAATAAACTACTTTATTACAATATGGACTAAACCCACAAATGTTTAGTCTTTTCCAGTTTTAAAACATTAGTATTCAGGGAGCAGTGGTCTACCAGTAGCTTCTTCAACTGTCACACTTACTGCTCTACTCATATTTTCAACAGAAATCATGACAGCTAAATGTGATATAAAAAAATTGTTTCTGCATTTCACCTACACTCCCTTTTTGTAAAATACTTATATTAATGGTTCTGTTTTCAAAATGACTGTTTTCTGCACACACACAGCCTCTACAGTGAAGGCATATAATGGCTGTTTCATTCAGGACTTTGTATAAAGCTACCATCTAAAGAAACAGTATTGTTTCAAACTTAAGAAGCCAAAAAATTCAACCAATTTAAGTTTCACATTTCTAATCCAACCAGTGAAACAGAATATTGGAAGTTTAAAAGGACATACACACTCAGTATATACTTGCAGTAATTTTCAACAGCTGCTAAAAAGTGAAAAGGTCACAATTACTTTCAACTGCTTACACATCTACAAGCAGCCCATAGCTGTGTTGAATCTAACACCACATGTGTGTCTCATGTGCACTTTTCTGGTACTTAAACCAATGTTTAAATACTTAAATACTATTTTTAAAATACTGTTTAAAAATCAAAATTAGCTCTTCCATCAACCACAGATGCCTCTCCAGTTCTTGAACTCTCAGAGCTGATGAAGTCCAGAAGAAAGGGGCAATGGTATTTTAACTGGCCAGTCGCCTCTGGTATGGCTGCTAAAACCCACTTTCACACAGCTTAAAAAATACAGAGAGGTGAAAAAAACTAATTATGGGCATTCTCTTTAGGGGACAAATATGTCAATCTTACGACCTTCCTGCTCGAGGCAGCATGTTGCTAGGGAAAGGGCTTTCTCTGCTGTTTACTGAGCCTTCTTTTCAGCCTTCAGAGACCGGCCAAACCTTGTTTTCCCCAGACAGGAGCGAGAACCAGAGCTGCCTGGCAGGGATGGATGGGCATAAAGGGCCTTTGAGGAGCACCTCTTCCCCAGGCAGCCACACCACTGCTGGGCACACCTGACCGCTGACCGCATTCCCTCCTCCGTCACACACAGCCCTAACCCATGGCTACCATGGTGGGCAGATGGCGAGTGACCTTCCCTGTCTCCGGGAGGAAAGGCAGAGCCATCCTGGCTGCTGCAGGCTGCCTGAGCTGCACACAGCAGCCGCAGGTGTGTGCACTGGGAGGCGTCCATCACTGCACAGCATCAGACAGCAACGCACAGGTTTGATCACAAACTGACAAAAGGCAGCTTTTTGGCTCCTGAGAGCCCTGAAAATTTATTCATTGAGTCACTTAGGAGCTGAGGGAAGGCATGAAGTTCCACCTATCAGTTTGCACCATTATTTTGTCTCTACATAACCAATTTAGCTTTAAAAACGTATTTAAAGCCTTTTAAGATAGCTTCAATTTGCCAAAATGCTTCTGACATCTGCAAATACTACATAAAAATATACATGTGACAGATTTTAATTTTTTAATCAATTCCTCTAACCTTAGCAAGTTCAGTTGTAAAAGATTGATGGATTCTTAGTAAATCATGAAAATCATTCAACATATTTCAGTTTCTTGTACCTACTCCAGAACAACAGAAGCGATGAACATTTGACTTTTTTTTTTTCATGTAGTCACATAATTTTCCATTTTTGTAATCACTCAGAATAATTCAAACATATGCAAGTCTTGTTTTAATTATTCATGATAATTCTTGTGGAAAAAAAAAAAATTCTGAAGTTGGGGTAAGTGTCAAAGCAAATTAAACAAACTTCATGTTTGAAGATATTCACCTTTTGGGCTTTGGGAATTAATCCCGTACCTTAAGATCAGTATTTCTCATCTAGATTTTGACAAATAAGAACCACCTATTTTTCGTAATGCATTAATATGAAGTTTCATGATATTTTACTCTGTATGTGAGATTTTATTCTGCTAGATCTTAAGGCAAGATTACAAACACTTATTACTGAAAATAGAGGACATCAGCAATAAGAAAGTTTTGAAAGCATTCCTAGTCCTTTAAAAAAATACCCGTTACATTCTGAAAAAAGGTACCAAATTGAAATAAAAATACCTTTCCGTTATCCACCGATTTACAAAAGCAATTTGCATTTCAGCAATCTATGTTTACAATATAGTTAGACAACTTTCCCCAAACTTGGTAATTTAAAAAATCCAACCAAGCAAAAAACTATCAAGAAAAATGGATAACCACCCTAAACCAACACTCCCCTGCTTCCTTTCCCTTCCCCACTAAATAAAACAACAGTTTTTATAAAAAGTGTTTTCTGGAATCTGCAGTAGAACCTACTAATTTTTCCCCCTGCCCAAGACTATTCAAAAGTCATGCATAAATAAACTCTACCAGTTTTGTATGTGGGCCATGCTTCAGAACTCTCTCTCTAACAGGCAAGTATAGGTTATGACACCTCGCATATAGAAATGAGACCAGAGTATAGCAAATATTATCTTCTGTTCAGAAGGTACTGGGATCATAAGGTACCTGACTAGAGATTTGCCAAAATAAAGGAGTGGTTAACCTATCTGGAAAATCCCCAAAGAAATTACTGACCATAATTTTTTCATCTCTTTTTTTCCTAAAATCCAACATTACCAGAATCAACTAATCATAATTTGTTTTCTAATAATAAGACAATTAAGTTTTTTGAGTGCAACCCTCTGTTCTAGAATGAGAGAAGTATGTATCAGGCCTATTTAAATAATTAACTTGACCATTCTTCCCTGCTGCTCTACGTAACAATTTAAAAATCTCTCTCCTCAGCAGATATAGACACTAATGTAACCATTTAGCAGGACCCACAGTATAAATTTGATCAAACTTCACTGCAAGTTAAAGGCTATACTGGGACAGAAATATTTCCAGAAAGACCTCTGTGCTTCTCTTTGTTGCTGATCATTGCATGTTTTATAGTGTTGCATCTGAAAAGCTTGATAGAGACTCCAGATAAGATATTACACCCAAACTTCATTCAATGTTTTTCCTTTTTCATTTTCTAAGCAGCTGGGTACGTGAACTGTGGCTGAAACAAACTGCAGCCACTGAGCCATTCTAGATCAATGCTGTCATGTCATGCTCAGGAAACCATTCTTGACAGGATACGCCTGCAATACTTCTATGTAAAATCTCCCATGTAGCTTCTAACTAAACTTAAATGCCAGATGCATATTGTGAGACCTTTACAGAGAACAAGTAATGCTGGTATTAAAAATATTAAACCATCCAAATAACACCGAAGTGTTCCAGTGGTAACTCAATTTCTTCCTACACATTCCCTACCAGTGCCTTGCCCTTCCCTCTCACTCTGCATTGTATTGATGTGAGATTTCCACCTGCTTTCTGAATGATCCTTGCATCCTATTCAACAAATAACACCATCCCACTTCTAGATTTCTGACTCAATTCTTCATATCTTTCCATTTGAGTCTGTTAGACTTTTGTTCAGACATTCTGATTCTGTAAACATTTCTTGTTCTAATCCAATTTTTAGGAGAAACAAATTTAGACTTAGATGTTAAAAACACGTGGAATTGTCTTTCAGAGACTTTAAAATCATACTTTCGTATTATAGTAGACAAGGTGCACAACCATAAGCAAAAGCAGCTTAAAATACATTTTCTACCACAACACAAATCACCTTAGTGCCTCTTAATCTCCTGAGCCTCAGAATCTCATGAATATTTCAAAATAATACCTAAATTCACACAGTTTCAAATTTTATGGACTATATTCTAATACAGAGCACTTTGCAGTAAAAACCTCCCTTAATGTTTGTAAAAACTAATATATAGGAAAAAAAATTCCAGAACCAAAACGAGAAAAAGTGTATTTTAAACATTCAGTTTCATGACGTGACTGAAAAATTAAGTAAACCTAAGAAGTGATGCAAATTTTTGGACATTCAGAGTAACTGAAGAATATTCATTTACTCAGCATTAATGGGAAGAGACGAAGTTCTTTTCCTTAGGCCAAGGGAAACAAGGTCAACAAAGGTGCAAAAGGTGTGAAAAGCAAGGCATGTAATTCTGAAGTGATTCAAAAGAACGGATAAATTAATGGAATTTTGTTTCTAGAATGTGTAAAAAGAAGTTGCTGTGCATCTATGCATGACTGAATTCAGAATGCTAAGAACTTTGAAAAACAGAGGATGGAATGGGAATCAATCAGACAGAAAACTTAGGGAGAATAAATTTCAGAGGAAACAAGTTCAGACAAGTTTACCTAGCAAATACAACAGTTGATTCCAGAACGTAAAAAACTAAAATGCCATCCTTCAGACTTTTTCCCGGGCTACAGATTAGTTCAGGATGATTAGGCTGAGGTTTTACATTGCTGTCAACGGAGTCAAAAATTATTTTTCAAGAGGTAAAAAGCCTCTCAACTGATACTTCTGTGACACTTTAGGCCAATTTAGCTAGTGGTGGTCCCAATCCTACTCTTTCCTCACTGTTGCTCTCCTGTAGCTATCACTGTATCCAGGACTGAACCATGTCAACCTGCTCATCTGGTAACACTGGGTTTTTTTAACCTGTATATTTTTCTGCCAGTTTACAAAACTGAAAGAGCTCACTGAAGACTCACCAGTAATGGAGGAGAGACTGATGGGAGCTGACACCTCAGTGTGCCAAACTATCTCAATTTGAAGTGGAATCAGGAGTCTTAGCCTTAGCCTTGTTAATTCTGAATCCCAGCAGTTTCACCTTCTTTTCTAACTGGAAACCACCACCTGACAACTAAATAAAGGCTTTTTCATATTGAAATATTCCCTTTCATTTTTCTTATTCCTCATTCTCCTACAAACTCTTTACTAATTTTTGCCCATTTCATTAATTACAATAATTCTCCCTTCTGTCTTTCTTCTCTCTTGATGTCAGCCTTCAGTGGAGAAATACTATTACAGCGTCTCATGGCCGACTGTACAGATCACATTCCTCCAGGTTACCTTGAACTAGGAGAAGTCTATTCTTCCATTCGCAGATTTGCTCATCAGGAGCAATGGCAACAATCACAACCATTTACCTACCTCTCACATTCATATTTTGCAGAGAGCTTTGAACTTCATTGGTATGTGCACTCCATGCTCTGAAAGTACTGAAAAAACCTAATTTCAAACCTCTAAAAACATCATCATCATCCTAAACTGGTAATTCTCACACTTTATACCAGCAACTTCAAATCCGTAGCAGTTAAATAGTGCATTCAGTACTTACAGAGCTTCATGTTAAGAAACAGAAAATAATGCTTTGTTTGATAGTGTAAGAACGCTACAAAAATAATTTTCCTTATGGATATTTTTTCTGTTTTGTGTATTACATTCTTCTGTTGAACTACCTCAAATGAGAGCTGCGGATTTTCTTTAGCCAAGAACTGCACGACTTAGATTATGCATTTTGTTTTTGTGTCTCTGCATGCAATGTTAATTTCAGCATAATGGTATACTTCTAACCTGGCATTCAGATACCTACAATACACATTCAAAGAACCTGCTCTCCAAAGTTTACAAGTTATTAAGTGAAAAAAAAAAAAAAACCCAAAAAACTAAAAACAAAAAAAACCCCAAAAAAAACAAAAAACCAAAAAAAAAACCAAACAAAAAACAAACAAAAAAAAACACCACAAAAGGAAACAAGTTGTTGGAATCTAGATATCAAAGGCAAGAGTAACAACATCCCAGCAGAAGCAGAATTAGAAGGAGACTGGATAAAAATACTTGCAAGAGAGGTTCTTAGAAAAGAGGGAGTGTCTAGAGAAGAAACAGCTGCTATCCCTACTGGTCTAGCAGCATGCACATTTCTTTGATTCTCTGGATTCCTGGACCAGCAGGAGCCAAGAACCCTTAAATATAACAAATAGAACACAGAGAACAAGTACTTTGCATAGCTTCCCACTTCTTCCCCATTATGGCATTCCCACCTTTCTCTGTGCATATCCTTGACACTTTCTCTGTGTTATCCAGTGCTGGATGAGATGTTCAAACAAGGTGATTTACCTCTCCAAAAACCCCATAAAACGTGTGAGTTACTTTTCAAGCACTGAGAAAATAAAATCAGCTCACAAAAAAATCTGGTAATTGCTTATTATATCCATCTGCAAATGAATTAGCTGTGGTTTCATTCAGGAGTGAGGCAGAAATGGGACTTTTACTTTCAATATGAAAAAAAAAGGCTCATCACAAGACATGAGAAGATACTTTAGCTGGAATCAGATTCAGATCTAAACAGGCCAATCTCAGTTTTACCTAAAACCAGACTTTTTTTCTGTATGCCATACTTCTAGATGGTAAAATGATAAGGTTTCTCTTACACTGCTCACGAGGTAAAGGACAGAATATCCTTCAAATGAAATATCCATCTTCTATCAGGTAACTTGCCTGATGTACGCTTTCATGTACTCTGGACACACTCAATGTGACTGATCAGTAAGTTTCAGGTTATGAAAATCCTTAATTAAAAAAAATTTAATTAAATACTAGGCATCAACTCCCACCTTCCTCTTTCACAGCTATTGCAAAACGAAATTTGTACTGCGTAGCTCAGATTCAGTTATCAGTAATTTTTAAATATCCCTATCTCTTCATCTGACCTAGCTAAAAAATCCCACCAGTTTAAGCTTTGCCTGCACCCCCCACTGCCACTTATTTTCACCTCAGTTTTGCAAGTTAAGCAGAGAGAAGTGGAGAGATGTGGTATAATATAGGTCCCAGTCAAGCCCTACAACCTATGAAACTAAAATTCTAAAATGCAGAAAAAAATCCCAGAGTACAAAATATGAAAGCTGGAATACCAGTAGATACCTTTTTTTTTTTCTTTCCAGATTTCTTTACTGCCTGATTTCTGTAAATAGCATTGATTTGCAGAGGTGCTGTAAGGTATTGGAACTAAGGATCTGTTATGCACTCAACTGAACCCAATATCCCAAGAAGTTCTCTGTAGCAGTGACTTTTCTATATAGTTCCCTAATGCTGATATTATCCTAAATTATTTAGCAACCCTCTTACAATACAGAATGCAGAAGTTTTCATAGTTTCAGTTTCTCAAGCCACTTTATGAACACTTAGATAATTTTTTATTTTATTGTAAATATTTATTCAAAAATATTTTTTATAAAATTTTGCCTTCCAGTAACTCATCTAAGCAATAAGTAAGTATGGGGGTGGAGATCAAGTCATGGAATCAATTCTCTGACAATAATTCTTAGAGTAACTCTAAGGAAACAGTTAAATTTTTGAGTATTAGAGTAAATGCTGCTCTTGTTGTCTTCTAATTTCTTTGGAGATATTTCTAAAGTTTCACAGAAACAGCACCCTGAGGCTACCAAACAGCTTCAGCTGCATCATTAGTAACAGTTCAGGAATTTGTTAGAACTTAGCAGCTGTTCAACCACTGAATCACCAGCACAAATTTACTATTTTCCTTTGCTAATTTACAGGATTCCTGCTAGTGATGTAAGATTACATCAAGGAGTTATAAACGTATTTTTATGGCTTTAAACTAAAGTTAAAATTACTGCCATCACGGCAGTACTGCTCTCCTTTTAATTACTCCCACCTCCATATCCTAACACTTAGGATGAGTAAAGATTTGAGATGTGTAGTAGAGAGGATCACAAGGCAACACTTAAGCCTTAAGCTATATAACTGATATTAATTATTTTGGGGAAAATATTGCACACTGTTTCAAGTACGCCACGTCCTTGAATATACGCTTCTAAAGAAAGTACTGAAGCAGGTACAATCTTTCCTGTTTCTTTAAGTTACCCGATCTAAGTGGCTGGGAGAACGCCACCACATGCTTCTGAACAAGCCGTGCAAAACACACCAGCCCATCAGCTCCTCAGCAGCCTACTACAGCTGACTTCTTGAGCACAGCTGAAGGTTAAACAAGCATAAGTGATGTTCATCACTTGAGGCACTTGTGAAAGCACCAAGTCCATCTTCTCACATTTCAATAGCATCGGTGCTGACAAAGGAGTCAGCAGGTCAAAGCCCAACTCCCTTCAGAGAGAAAGCAGGCAGGCAGCAGGCAGGCCTGAGCTAGGGAAACATTTACATGTGACCCGAGGAAAAAAAAAAACAAAACAGTTTGAAGTGCCATAGGACCTTATTTGTTTTCGAAAGAAACCTCAATGCCCTCCCTCCCCTTTCAGAAGCAGATCTGACAAGTGTTGTAATAAATATTACATGCACTGAGGAAAGTTGAAATCAATAGCAGGTTAATGTTTATTGAAACAATACAGAGAACCATTTTTAATAGCATTACTTGAAAATAGATCTAATCTAGCAAAGGAAATTCAATTTATGTTTAGAGCAATCAGATGTTGCTTTTTACTCCGGGGATTTGTTGCAAACTATGTCTCTCAATATGTGCTTACTGTACTGTATTTAGCAGAAACAGTTTAGCCTTAATAAGCTGATAGTCTGCAAGGGAGCATGGATCAACTTATTCTCATTAAGAATGTAAGCAGCTTTCTAACAGCCTTCTTTGCTGTTCAGCCCATGCCAGAGAAAGCAGGGATCTCTGCTCTAAACCCCGTAATTTATGAGTTTATTCAAACTCGCCAAATTGCTTTAAGTAAACGCCTCTTATATTTGAAAATTCCCATGGCAACTCATTTAGTTTGGCAGGAAGGCAGACCCAAATTCAATCCTTTTATCCTCCTGCTAAACCATTACAATGGTAATTCTGCTCTGACACTCTGAAGAGACTGCTAATTACTGTACTCGGGTCCCCAGACAGATTCCCCATTCAGATTAAAATGGCTGTGCATGGCAGAGAACAGCAGCAACACCTTTGTGCACAGGAAGGGATGTACTCTCGCATTACGGCTTTTTACAAGAGAGGCTCCAAGACGGCAAAGACAAAGCATCTCCTATCCACTAAGTCATGCAGAACAAACACTGAGGAAGGCAAGAAGCCAGTGGAATGACAGGGAAGGAGACAACGGAGCCACTAACTTCAGTGTGTTGACTACTGAAGATACTTAGTCACCTCTCAAATAAAATTAATTAATCTTTTTATTGCTATTATATATCACATGTAATAGTATAAATTACAGGCCAAGGAATACATAAAATGCTACTGAGTATTGTGCCATTATACACCATGAGGAAGTGTCCAATGCTTGCCTGTCATGACAATGTCTCAATATTTCAAAAGCCACCCAGGCCCTTTTACAGCGTTATTTATTTGGAGAACGGACGTGCAGATTTTGCAGCAAAGTTTTTTTTCCACCCCTGACATTTTCAATTGAGAAAATGCGAAGGAAACTAATGACTGCACCCTTGCTCTTTTGCCCTAGCTGTTCCCTCTTTCATTGACATGTAAACAGCAGCTCAGTGCTGAAGAGAATAAACATTTGCTTTCTCTGGACTAACAGTGTACTGAAAAAGCCTAAACCCTGGCTTAACTCATTCCTCTACAGCAAATGAAGATGGTGGTCTGTCCTCCAAAAAAATTAATTTTAGCCTGTTTTGGTCATACTATCACTTCTTTTGGAGCAAGAACACCCATAGTAACATTGCAACAACTTCTCTTCCTTTCTCCTCATGAAAACCTACCAGAAATATTAAAAATACTAAATGTACAAAAGTAAGACACATTCTTAAAAAGTTACTCAAAAGGGAAGGAAGCATATTTTAAAATGTCAGAGATCAAGTAATGCATTTAATTTCAAAACATATAGTCTGATTTATCTTCTAATCTGAAGTGAATAGCTAACATCTCATACTTGTTTTTACCAAGTATGACTTTAAATTGTGTATTAGTTTGATTCATTAACATTTGAGAAAGTTAAGTTTTCACTTAATAAAATAATGAGATATTCTAAATCAACTGCAAGTTTGCTTTAAGAACAGATTCAGTTATAAAATCCTATATGTAATGGCAAACAAGGAACCCAAGGAATTTTACCATGAAACATTTCTAGTGAAATGCAACTGTACTGTAAAATCATCATTAAAAAGTAGGATGACTCATCTAACAAAGCAGTTAGATCCATCTGGCCCAATAGTGAAGCACTCTACAACTTCTACCAACACAAAAGTTTTTTAAAAAAATTAAAACCCAAACAAAAACCCCCACAATAAAACAACAACAACCAAACAACCAACACCATCAGCACAAAAACCCCCCAAAACCCAAA
>VWZN01008493.1:445357-458233 GCA_013396955.1 Regulus satrapa
TTTTTTTGAGCCTCAGGACACACCCATCCAACAGATCCACAAAACAAAGATAACACCAACATACACAGAGTACACACATCAGTGCTTCAGACATACTGGGGGTTTGTAACCTATCCTTCTGAAGTTTACCCTTCAGTAATATTATTCAACAATAAGGGGGAGGTGGAAGAATGAACCTGATAGAATTAATTCGCATGGAAGTTTTCTTTTTAAGTGTTTGCTCTGTAGTAGCTAAAGAATGAATATAGTGTTTCAAAGTTCTTGCCCATATAAAAATCCTGGCTATAAAACTCAATCCCAATGTGCTCAAGGTCTCTTTAATAAGTGAGTAAATTCTGATTATCTATTTTCTCTAGTTGTCTTCTGCTTTCAGAAACTGACAATGTGCAATGTCAAGAAGTCTGAATCACAATTTTCATTCTTCCTGCTTAATATTCTCATTTTTTGGTAGTTCAGAAATTAAGCGCCTCTCCCTATCTTTAGAAATTTCTAAAAATGTCTTCTGAATAAATCTGCTTATAGAGACAGCATGTGTCACCACAAGTTTCCTCACAGCCAGTGTCTATTAGCATTCACTAAGTACCTGAAATCAGTAGGTCATTTTAATACCACCTACTACTTTCTTTCACAAGATAGTCTCAATTTTCCTTGTAATATGGAAAATTTTTCTACCATTGAAAAAGATATAATTTATTCTTATCATTCTACAGGGGCACAAAAGTGATGGTAAAGATGAGCACAAGATACAAGTTAATGGCCTGGGATGCACTATATGGCTACATTGAGTCACCTGGCTTTGAGTAAAAATACAAAGAAAATCTAAGAGAAGGGCTCTCACAGAGGAATTCTGGTCTCTGAAAAAGGATTTAACTCATCTAGCTGTGCAGAAGACAGTTTATATTATCAAGAAATGAGAAAGATGACCATTTTCAGTTTCACCACTTTTATTTTTCCGCAATATTCTGACAGCAAGGTTTTTCGATACTAAAGGCTTTTGTTCTCTTTGCAAAATGTTTAGTGTGATGATCTAAAAAGACATGCCTTTGTTTCTTAAAGTATCAGAATCATCTCAAAGGGAAACATAAAAGCATGTCATATTTCCCCAGCCTTAAAGTGAAGAATACTAATACTAAAGGAAAGAAAGAAAACCAGTGTTAGTAACAGTTTAGCATTGCCTTTTAAAGGTGATAACTATTTCCTGTGTCCGTATCTAAAGCAGGCAAAAAACCCAGTGCCTCTTGAAAATACTATTCTCTTCTAAGGAACAATTCAATCTGGGATGAGACAAGTTTAAAGACTACCAGAGTATTACAAAAGCATATCTAAACTTCCTTTTAGATGCCACTGTTCAGGCTTACTCTTACACCTATATTAAATCAGTTGTATTTCAAAAGTAGCTTATGAAAATGGAAATCAAAGGCTTGCATACAAATACTTACTGCAGGTATCAGTAACTTTTTTACTTCTTCAACAGCCCTCTTCAGCTTTATTTCTGCTCTGTTTTGAGCATCCTCCACAGTGATAAGTACATGTAAATCTTCATTCAGGTGTTCCCAGTTGGGCTTGCCTCGATTCTGTTCTTCCTAAAAAAAATTAAAACACAGAAGCTATGAAGCACTTACAGTCTGTATAAAGCAATCACAAACACTAGACAAATTCAATTTGGTTAATAGTATGAACTTTATTTTCAGCAACATTTCTTCACACTTTGGAGTTTAGAATGGGCTTCCAATTTATGTTCTACCTGAACACACTGGGGTAATGATTTCATCCAGTGCTCCCTATCTGTCTCACAAGATGCTTTTTTTAGTAGATTAACAGTTTTCTAAGAAATGTCTTTTGTTCAATTGAAAATGCTAGCTGAATGTTAAACCAGTGTGTATATTTGATTATTTCCATGTTTGGTTTTACCCAAATTGGGAAATTCAGGTGCAAAACACAGAGTTACAGTCATGAAAGAGAGATAATCTGCAAACTTCTTGCACTTAAGAGCTATTTTTTATGCTACATCATTCACCTTTTAAATCCTAGAAGGATGGACTGAAAAGCCATATTTTCCCCAAATCTTTATTTACATTAAACTAATTCTCTGTGCAACAAGTCTTGAACACATCTTTTCTCAACCATGTTTTGTTATAGTAAAGCCTGAACAGGAACGTTGAATATATCTGGAACACAAGTAGGAAGGTATCCTTCTGAAGAGTAATGAAATATGGTCCAAGACTTTAAAGGTTGACTAGGGCTTTCTTTTGAATTTTTGGGGGGAGAAAATGGTGAAAAGATGGGCAGGAAAGAATTATTGCAACCTGCCTCATCACTAACTTGACATTAAGAAACTACAGGATGTGGTGGTCCTGAAGTGAATCACAAATAAGACACACCAGTTCACAGATTCAGAAAATGTCTGGGGTGGGATGGGACCCTGAATATCATCCAGTCCAAACCCCCTGCTCAGGGCAGGGTCAACTCAACCATGCTGCTACAAGCCAGGTTTTAAACACCTCCAAGGACAAACTCCATCCCCTTCCCCAGATCTGTTCACCATTCAACCAGTGTTCAGTTACAACAATGACGAAAAGCTTTTCCTTAGGTTTAAACATAATTTTTCTTCTTTCAGTATGCCCACTGCCCCTTGTCCTTCAGTAGTAACTGTTGAGCCATTCAGCCAAGTTGCCAGCTCTACCTATTGAAAAAGCAGCCAGCAGTAATCAAAAATGCCATGAGAATTATTTTGGGAAAGTAACATTAGCTACCACAGCAGGAAGGGCATACACACTGAAGGAAGAAACAGCACCAGGGAAATCAGAAAACCTCACTAAGACTTGGGGAAAAAGAAATTCAACTGTATATATTCAAAATTATATTGCATACACAAGAAGAAATTGGCATCATGAAATCTTCTTGCATCCCAGAGATTGTTTATGGAAAAATTATACAAGAAAAATGGAGACTGAAGATGTAGGAAACTACAAAGTAAAGAGATTTATGCCACAACCTTGGGGAACAACAGTATTAGAAAAGCTTAATTATGACCAAACTATCTTGTCTGTTAAATTAAAGAAGATAAAGGACAACATAAATGGCAGATGAAATTTCATTGTTTGACATTTCCTTGTTTGGCAGAAATTTCCATATCCTTAAATATAGTCCAATTCTGTAGACAGATTTGCTTTCATTCTCTTGCCTGTGCCTATACACTCATTAATCCTCAGAGTACCTATGCACAATAATGGATGACTCAGTATTTATCTTGCTATTTGGGTCAATATATTCAGTAGTTTAAAAAGAATATTGCTTCAACTCCTCAAATTTCAGCTGCACAAAAACAAGGTAGTGTAGCTACAGGAATTTTCTTGGGGAGGGATTTAGGGGGAAACAGAAAAGCAGGTAAAGGATACAAGTGTCTCGAATCTATAAAATCAAACTTAAATATTAGAAAGGTTGCTCCATGAGGGAAACTAATGCAGTCCAGCTCACTGTAAAATTGTAACCCATATTTTTAACACACCTCACCATAACACAGTAACTTCAAGTTATGGTCTTGAACCTCCTACATCTGGGGCCTAAACGGCAATTCCTATTTACACTTTCATATCCCATCCCAAAGCTTTCTTCATAATTTCTCAATCTCTGACTGAACAAGGATAAGACAGCAGCTTACTAGTTTTCTGTAAGCTACACAAAGCACATGACTGAAAAGTCCTCTAGAATAGAGTACGAAGTTAAGTCTCTATCTAGCCAATAAATTTCAAAGAACTTTAAAATCAAATGAAAGAACTGTCAAGGCTGACTAAAAAAAATAAAAAAATAAAAAAATTCAAACCTTATCTCTCACTCCAAAACCCTTCCCAGTATGGCCAACTGACAAAAAAATTAAGTTGACAAATTAAAAACTGGTGAAGTAGGATCCAGTCACTTCCAACTGTCAGAATATCACTAAAGAAAAATAAACACTGAAAAAATACTATGCTAGTATCTGCTTATATGTAGCTAGAGAAATATTAGTTAGACAATAAAGAGATAATGAAAGAATGAATGCAATATGGTAAGAGTGGAAGCAACTTTCCCATATGGCACTTTTTTCAGAGAGCTATGGGCTATTCTATAGTGGTAAAAAAGGTGCAGCTTTCACTCTATGCACGTTTTTCCAGTCCATCTCATACACTTTCCTGTAATGTAGGCCACTAAGAAGATACAAAACCAGCTCAGTAACAACAGCAGGGATCTTTTAAAGAAGTCAACAGCCCAAGCAAGTGCTGAAAATTAATCTTAGTATTCTCACTCATCTTGAAGTGATAGACTATTAAATACTGTTTTCACCAACCTATTAAACAAGCCAGTCTCCCTCCTAAATGACAAAAACCACAGAAAAGATAGAGTAAAAGGGAAGAATGTTTTCATATAATGTCAAATTGAACACTAAAATTAAAAGGCATCAGAATAGCTTTAGTCCTTCAAATCACATAAAGGTTTAATTCAAGTACACTCTAAGAACTTTAATTAAAATTATCCTAAGATATAAAAACCAGTATAATCACTCATAGCCACTTCTCACAGTCAAATGGAGGAGGAAAGATGTGGAGAGAAGAAATTCAGCTATTTAGTAAAAATCTCACAGTATTTTTTTTGTCTAATAAATTGTGCTGTAGGTACATTAAAATTGACAGCAGAACTAGGCAAATATTTCTTTTCCATAATGAAAACACTCTCCCAAATATATACCAAAGTTTCAAAAATAATTCAAAGAGCAGTTTAAAAGAAGCTGTGTGAATTTTTAAAAATAAAGTTGATCTCAAAGAATTTTGATACAGAAGTTAGATTTAACTAAAAAGTCACAAATAAAGTCATTGTAAATAAATTCTAGTCCTGATCTAAATTCAGTATTTTAAAGTAAGACATGATATGTATTGCAGTCTGAACAACACCTGAATTAATAAGTCCAAGAGAAATTTTGTTCAACCATTCAATACAGCTTATATTTTACTTTACAACCTTTTGTTGACACAGTTGAGCTGGTAAAACCAAGTCAGAGGAATCTTAGAAGAATGCCCTAAAGTCATATACTCCCAACCTTTCAAGAGTTGTCTGTCTTATGTTATTTAACGAAATTTTCGTTCTTGCAACTGTTCTGCCAACTTGAGCTACAGAATTGTATTTTTAAGTTTTTGGCTTCTCTGCTCCAGAGATAGTTCAAAACAAACATCCAGAAGACAGAAGATTTCTGTAACATTGTGCAAGAAATAAACCACTCAGTCTACAAATAATTCCACATCAGCTGATATGTATTCATGAGAAGTCCAGCCGTAATGAAGCAAAAATCCCTTGGATAATCTCTTACTGCTGTATTACTGCATCCTTTCCTGAACACTGTAACAACTTCCTAGGGTTCCCTGCCCTTGCCAGGCAGTCCTTACTGCTCCCACTGGGACTGGCCCCAGCACCGCACCAGCCTTTCTGACCACATGCTGATGCAGCAGATGCCTCCCCACTTCCCCCCTCATTTTTTGCTGGACAAGGGAGTTTACAACCATAGCGGCCTACAGAGTGCCAACACAAGGTCAGTGCTGGGAAAAGGAGAAGGTGAGGGCCCCTATTTCAACACATACATAACTGCCCCTTAAAAGACTGTCTCACCATGTCTCATGAAACCATCCTAAGTGAAAACCGACTATGCACGTGCCAGGGACAAAACACAGTCATCTTTGTTATCTGGTATGAAGCAACTTGCTCATCTGTGTATTAAATGCTAGTATTACAGTAACAACTGTAAAATAGGGCTTCCTCCTTCCATTTCTGCAATTGAATTTTAGGTCTTGGCAGGAAAGAAAAATCCTGAAAAACAACCCATCCATCTTCCTCAAACCTGTATTTGAATGATACAGTCCTGATATTAACATTTCAATAAAAGTTGTTAATTTAGATTAGGCCTGCAAACAAAATAAGTGCTTGGGTAAGTACCAAAAATAGAGATTTTATTAGATGAAAGTCCAAGCCAGCCCCGCAGAAAAACAATTTAAGATGATGCACTAATTACAGTATCTGTTTGAACAACAGAAGTAATTTTATAACATGAAGCATCAGAACACACTGATTGTCCTCACCCCTGCTGATAAACTGCTTTAATTGTGCAGTTACAGTCAGGCAAATTAACAGAGACTTTTGCTCCTACTGAGCTTCTAATGGCAGCAGTTCACAAGCAGAAAGCTGGTAAAAAAAGTAAGGTTACAAAGGTATGCTGAGGGAATAGCACCTTGTCAGGGAGAACATGGCAGCTTATTCACATTTCAAATTTCTGGTCAAAGTTTTCACCTTACAGAAACAACCAATCAATTGCTTAAATTAACAGTCACATGCTTGTTGTTTTGACTGTCCAACAAGTTAGTGCTATTTATCTAGTCTTTAATTATAAATTATTATGATATACAAAGCTCCCACACTAAGACAATTTTGGACTGAAAAAGCGGGTCTCTTGCAGCACATGATAAACTAGCCAGTAGCAGTCAAACCTTGTCAAAGGGAATTCTTATCTAAACCATCTTTTAAGAACTGTTCTTAAAAGAAAAAAAATTATAAATCTGGCAGCATGAAACAACATAATGTTGAAATGACACAAGAGAATTCTGTTCTCTGCCTTAAAGCCTCAATG
The DNA here is from genome assembly GCA_013396955.1 of Regulus satrapa. NCBI lineage: Eukaryota > Metazoa > Chordata > Aves > Passeriformes > Regulidae > Regulus > Regulus satrapa. The sequence goes on from VWZN01008493.1 coordinate 452,004, forward strand.
CGGACTTTGCGCTCGGGAGACTTGGGACCAGGCAGCGCCCCAAGTTCAGATGCACCCTACAATCAGCCTGGTGGCTCCTTAAACGCTCTCAAGGCCACCCTGGATGTCTCAGAGGCCGCCGCTTCCCCTCTAGAGTGCGGGGAGCTGCGGCAGCTACGGCCCGCTCTGGAGAGCCCGGCACCAGAAACCGGGCACGAACCGGGACCTTCCTGCCAAACCAGCAATAGGACTGCAGCTCCTCAGCAGCCTCTTCCTGCAGGCTTCTCTCAGGTTGTGCCCCTGTGAAAAGCAAGGCTGGTGGAACAAGCTGTATTGTCGAGTGCCATCGAAGCCCAGGAGCCTGTTAGGACTGAGTATTTCACCATTGTGGGTTAAAAGTGAAAAAGTTTAGCATGTGTCAGTACCCACAGGGAAATAAGGAGAATTGAGCACATGAAATGCACAGCGTCAACTCAGTATCTGGATACATTCGTTAGAGGTGAATGCAATTTTTAATTCTGATAGTTAAAATTACTATGAAGTAACAAACTTTACCCAGGTAGAGGAGTGAGAGTCTTCGTTTCTCTGACTTCAGACTACAGGTATGAGTTTCAACACCTTATCAGTATTCCTGGCATAGTATACTTTATATAGTTATGCTGATATCCAAGTATGGTTTTATTCCCCTACAGAAAAGGGAATAAGCAGTACGAAACATTTCACAATATTGTGATTCTTTTTACACACTGACAACTCACTAAAAAGACAACAAATTCCACTGAAATAAAATTAAATACCAATAAATTCTGAATGCACGTCTTCTTAGTTCAGGGTTAGCTATAGATGACTTTTGGAAGGAAGTACCTCCATATTCTGATTGCAAGGAACAAATGACATTTTTCAGTGCAGGCTTCAACAAACAAAACCTAACCTGTGAGAGAGGACACATTCCTCAGAGCACTCTCTAATCAGGAAATACAGGCAGTAAGTGTATTTTAACTCAGGACTCAAGTCCATTCATCATCAGTACTAATGAAATAATTTCAAAATAACCCATTCTAAAATCACTTCTGCATAAACCTATTTGCCTCTGAGTTTATGAGCATTATTCATCAGTATAAAGCTGATTCCACTATTCAGCTTTAGACAGAGAAAAGATGATAAAACTAAGTGTTCTTTTATATATGTTATTATCAAGCAGCACCTATGTACCATGCACACATAGTAAATGACTCGATTTACTTCACTTTATGATTTTTATTTTAAAAATAATTAACAGGATGTTAAAATTTTATTTATATATATGAAATACAAAACAAATCTAGAATAGATCAATTTTTTATGAAGATGAAAAGGTATCTCTTACAGCAGAACCAACATGTCACTAATATCATATTTTACTATAAATAATGCTATTGAATTGATAAGATTCCTTTGTGTATCTCAGTTTTTATTTAGGCAGTATTCCAGCTGTCTAAAACTACTTAAAACTATGTTTTAATATACCATTTTATTTCCTTCTACCCAGGAAGAAGACTAGGACACCAAGATCGTGGCCTTACTAACACATGCCTCTATTCCACCCAAAAACTCATCAAGGTAACTAAAATCTGCTGAAATTCATGCTGACAGGAAAAATAGTCTTAATAAACTGAAATAGGATGACTATTTTCCATCTGGGATTCTCATATTAGGAGATCTGAAAGTGCTGACATAGAGAAGGACCTAATCTAATATACTCTCCAAAACTAACTCAAGGCATGGACACTTCAAGAAACTTGCGTGAATAAAGAAGCTGCAGCTCTAAGAAAATGCAATGCAACTATCCAGTGTTTCATACATGGTCCAGGAACTGAGCATCAAGATTCTAGTACTGCCTCAGGTAAAAAGTCACCAACATCACCAGGTGGTATTCGAGGAGTGTCCCAATATTGGGCCACAGAAACGCAGAAGGAGGAGCTTCCCACTTTGCCCTCCTGCAAATCACTTCTCAGAAGATGAGACAAAAAAAAAAAAGGGAGGCATCCATACCATAAAGGGTTGGCATCCCCAGCCATAAAGGACTTAATCAGGAGTTAGGTTCCTGTGTTTTCACTTAGGACTGGAAGCTTTTTGCAGTTGTGAATGATTAAGTAAAACATATAAATAGCATACTGAGGTGTACCCTTATTTATATCTTCAAGGTAATCATCCTGCTTTTTCGTTTCTCCATTAATATGAAACTTTTACTTCCACCTGTGCAATGAATACTAATGGTAGAAAGCATCACAGGCAACTCTGATTTAATGATGTGGGAACTCAGGGAAACACATCTGAGCAGTGATTTCACATTTTGGAATACTTACTATATTGTCTACTGTAAAGTGCTATCGCTATTCCTCAATTGCGTTTACAGGGAAAAAACTGTCTGCTCATTGGTTTCTCAGTCTTTTAGTCTACACAGTATACTTACTACTCCCAAATTATTCTGAGAATATTTTTTTTAATGGTTAAGAGAAAACCAAGCAAGCAAACAAACAGAACACCAACAAACTAAAATCCCAACCCCAAAACACTGTTCTTGACTCCACTTTGGAATGTCATTTACATCATGATGTATTTGGAAAACTGCACTCAATGTTTCATTAGCCAGAAGCACTTGGCCAAGTTAAAAAACCATAAAACAAGGCTAGTAGTATAATTGTACATGTTTTGGAACATTTTCTTTCCCCTTTTGAAGTACTGCCATGTAACTTTCATCAACATTAACTGCTGCACATAGCTGTGGCATCTGTCTTTACTGTATATCAGCATTTTTTATTTATCCGTTCCATCTTTTATTTCCTCGGTCTTATTTTGACTTGATTGCTGCTTTGCACAGCAAACCTGGCCAATGTATTAACATTCCTCTCACCGATAATTTGAATTCAATGTTAAATTGATCAATTTCTCAGCTAAACTCATCCTCAAACCCCTGGGCTCCTGCTCTTTTATGACAGCTCCCCATATAAGTGATGTTGAACAAACTGAAAGGGTCAAGAAATAGCAAAATAACCCCACACTTCTCTTCAGGTGCCATTCTTGCTCCATCTAAACATTAATTCCAGCAACTTTCACTCATTTATGTTAAAAGCCTACGAAGCTGACAAAACTACAGTAATTCACACATCAATTTTTGAAATGCCAGGGTTTTTAAAAAATAATTAGCAATAACTGGCAGGGTTTTTTTCCCAAACTGAATTACCAGGCTTTTTAAAGAAAAGGAGGGGAAAGAGATATTAAGAGGCGAAAAAAACCTAACAGCTAAGAGACCTTCTGGAAGTATCAGAATAAACAGCTGCTGATACCTTGCATTTTAATGCTAACACATCCACACTTCCTTCCTCTCAATTTTCCTATCACTTCCAGAGTCCCATGGCTCAGCCTTTACTCTAAAATCCAATCACTCTGCTGGTAGCACTTCTTCAAGGAGAAGTTGCATGTGTTTCTCATGTAGATAAAAATACAATATATATGAATAGGGGTTCCTTTGCGTAAATCTTGGTGAAGGTCTTAGGGAGTATATTGAAGAAAACTTTGTAAAATTGCAATACATTGCCACCAACCTTTTGCTCTTTTTTTTTGTTAGAAAATAACTGTAAACTCTTTTTAGGTGGGAATTTTTCTTCCCCGTTTTCCCATGCTGCTAATACTTACAATAACATACCATTACTAACATTAACATCTTTTCTGAGATTGCTTAGCACTTAGTAAGAAAAGTGAAATTTCACTAGCTCCAACGTTTTGCACGAAAGTATACAAAGATGTTACTAGAGAATATTTTCAATAGAAACTTACACTGAACACATGAAGATAACCTCAGTGTGCCAAGAAAATTAAAAAGCAACACCTCTTAGCCCAAAATATAATAGACAAGTTTCAGGTACAGCATACACCTATGCACAAAAGCCAAATTTAGGAAAACTGAAAATTCTTCCCTATTTNTTTGTATGTACAAAAACATGTGACCTTGGTTTAAGAACATGAAGTGACCACTGTTTCTATCAACTTAAATGAGACTCGCAATGTAAAATAAAATCACTGCTATAGTAACACGCTGTTAGCTTTATTTTAGGACACTGTGATCTTTAGGTTTTTACTGTTTGTCAAAGCAATTAAAAAAGAGACTCCTGACTCAAACCAAACATACCTAGGTAGTAATTTAGTAACTTCAAGTAATTCAAGTAACTTCCTAAGCCATAAAGAAACTGTTTTGCTCAGAGAAAGGAGACATTAAAAAAAAAAGAAGAAAAATGTAGAGAGCTGAAACAAACATTCAGCCCTGCTGATTTTTTCAGAATCAGGGACAGGTTGGGGAAAGGAAAGGATAGACTACTTCTCTGCCTGTTTTTATTGCTAGGATCAGGCTGACATGGTTGCAATGGCATAGTTTTAGCTCCTAATCTCTATCTGCAATTCTTGAGAATGTATCTTTACGATTTGGATGTGTAACTAAACAATAACCAAGTTTTGACAAGAGTAGGCAGAGTCAGACTGGAAAAACAGGGCAAGAGGAAGGGATGTAATCAATGTTATAACAGCTCTCACACATAAACTGAAGTGCTTTGTGGAATCCTGACCTTAGCAAAAAATAGTGTATCAAGTACTTATAGGATAATACCTAGTCTTTTTCTTATTTCCCCTTTCTTGTTTCAATTCTTGGGATGACTCTTCCTTGGAGATTTCCTCAAAGATGTACTCTCGTTTCCCCTAGGTGTGCCAAGATTGCAAGAAAACTCAAGTGCCTAGGCAGCTAAATGCTACCCTGTACATCTGAATTAAAAGTGCCTCATGCCAACAAGAAAGCAGAAAGACAAAACTACTTGGGAGTTTTCTTGTACTAGGAAGATTTGCTCCACAGACTTCAGTTTAACACAGCTGCAGGGGTAACTGCTCACTCCCACAGTTGAAGTGCTCCATTCCTTTCTCCTTCCCTCCTTCTTTGTACCAGCAGCAGCTCTTGCTGGGGCATTCCAGAGCCAGTTAACATAGCAGCAAACCACTGCTGTCAGGTTAGGTTTTGCCTGTTTAGCAAGCTGAACTGGCTCAGTGACACACTCCACATCTCACCTCTGGAAGGACACACAGCAGTCCAGCTGCTCCCAAAAGGTGGAGAGGGTGGGGGAGCCCCTCGCTCTGACTGCCCAGGGGACATGCTGGCTTAAGCGCCACATATGTCAAAGGTAATCTTACCGCAATACATAAATTACTACTAGAAGTTAAGTATGCTGAAAACAGTTTCCATTCCGAGTTAGGCCTGCACAGTAATCAGCTTCATTCCACTTCAAATGCTACATCTCAGTTGCTTACCTGAGAAAGTAGCACACTATGTCCCATGTTTTTAAGCAAGGGTGTGTCAAAGAAAAAAACCTTGTCATTCACAGCATAGTGATTAACTCTAAAAGAAAGTTCATTTAGACAAAAAGGTTTGGAATCTCCTTAAAAATATGTTATCACAGGAGACATCAACCAGGTTTCAGCAGCTCCATCTCCCCTCTTCATCATACAGCAGTACCAATACTGCCTTATTACATAAGGAAAATTTTTAAAGGTTTCTGTAATTGCTTAGGAGTGATTTCCACTAATGAATTCCATAATTAATATGTGGCTCACTCAGTTATTCACTCTCATTTTTTAGTGATTTATCCCATGGTACTATGTTACAAATTTTCGGATTTATACAAGTATTAGAAGAAACTTCTCGCATTTTAGATTAAGAGAGAAGTGAGACCAGAAATGGTGCCCAAGTTAATTCTGCAGTCAGCAGATCTCCTGAAACTCTATTACAGAAGGGCTTTATTTAGTGACCAGGTACTCTTAAAAGCAGGTGAATGCCTGCCGTTCTTACACAGTGCTCATACAATGGTTTGCTCTGCTCTAAATAGCAGCTCCCTCTACAGTCCAGGATTCTTTCGGATAAGACGGTCAAATTGTTTGATTAAAGTAGCAAGTATTTTCCACAGAATATTGCCATTAAGCAGACATTATGCTACAAAGTGGCATAACTTCAGAGCATGTTACCAAATACACTGTTTCCCAGAAAAGACAAGATGTTCTTTACCAGTTAGAAGCAACTGCAAAGCTGAGTTTCATGGCCATTGTAACCCACATACTACACTGGCTCTATAGCTAGAAAGCTCATGAGCTAATTGCAGTGTTTTTACTTATTTAGGTTGAGCCTCCATTCATACAGGTTTTCTGCTTGAGTTTGGTTTTCCCTCTTTTTTTTTTTT
>VWZN01008504.1:29979-52161 GCA_013396955.1 Regulus satrapa
AAAAAAAAAATTTTCAAAAAACACCACATGAACAAGACAGCAAGATATAAAACCTGAAAGGTGAAGATGGAAATTTTCTTAATGTACCTCTTTTAACATTTTTTGTTTCCTTCAGATTCCTAGCCATGGGAATAATACAGGAGTATGTGAAAACTGCATTTTACAACATAAGGAGAACACATGAGGAAAGTTATATGTCTGAAATGAGTAGATTCAGGAAGTTTTTAATATCCTAAGTAAATTGTTCATGTCTCATAGTTCCTGTGGAATTGGTGAGAACATTCCACAGGTTTTTGCTTAGTTGTTGTTTGGGTTTTTGTTTTTGTTTTTTGTTTGTTTGTTTTTTGTTTTGGTTTGGTTTTTTTGGGGAGGGTGTTTTGTTGTTTGGTTGGGTTTTTTTTTCCTTTAATTTCTGTATGTTTTGTCCTCCCCATTTGTTTTGGACTGGAGGATGGGGGAGCCTACACTATTTTACACATACATGGACGCAATCTCTTTGGTGTTCAGTATGGAATTGAAACACATCAAACCAAAGGCCGTATTCTCTCCTTTATAAATATCTTTGGCATTCAAACTATTGCAATCAAATTCTCATGGTATGTAAAAATCAAGCTCTGGATTTCATATATAAATCCCTCCAGAGTACAAGACTTTGGGAGAACTGGTGTTTGATTTTTTTTCTCTTTTATCTTTGATTGTAGATACAGTAATTTTGGCAATATGAGGTCGGATTTTAATTGAAGCTTTGTATGAATTTCTATATCCTTTGATGCCAGATTTCAAAGATACAATGTAAGGTTTTGAGGTGACCAAAAAGGGTCATAAGAAACCTCTAGAGTAAGATCAATGTCTTGGACAGCAATGTAAGAACATAGCTAATTCTTCAGCTGAAAGTCTGGCAAAAAAAAATGTATTGAGAGTGCAGTAACATAAAATTGTAGCTGTGATTGAAGGTGGTGACAAAATCCCCTTTGCTTATAATGAGAACAGGGATCAAGCCTGTGATTAAGTAGTTTCCCTTCATGTTGTGTTGTAGCCTTTTATTTGGTGATCAAAGTGATTGGTTTCATTGGGTTTTGTGTTTGGGATTTATTTTATTTTATTTTGCTTTGTAATTAATTTCCTCCTCACTTTTGGTACACACTTGGAACTCTACTATATTGCAGAATTTATTTCCTGTACTGATCATGGACCATTTCTTGCTTTTAACTCAATCTTATCTCAATATTTCATTCCTACCAATCTCCTTTCTGGCTCTTAGGCAGTATACTGCAGATAAACCAGACTTTCAAATTTCTTGCCATAAGGGCTAAAATGTAAATAAAAATAATTAATTATTTAATCTGAGACAGTGAAAATGTAGTGGTTTGGGCACCACATAATAAATTAAAGACAAATTGGGACTGAAGTCTCATAATCAAATAAATCTATGTACGTTACATGAGTGAACTATTTTATTTTTTATATAGAGGTTAGAAGAGAGTGTATACAAATTATGTTACTTTAGTAGAACACAACAGCCATCTGTTTCTCCACACAAGCACACTGCTTGCCAGCTTGTAGCATGGGCAAGGAAATCTCACCTCTGCCTGTGCGCTGCCACTGGCCCAGGACAATATCCAGCCATTGTGTTTCATTGTCCTGAACTGCTCAATAGCTTTTTTGTGTTTGCAATAAAAAGATTTCAGTCAGCCTCTTTGAAAGTAATGTGAGAGAAGCACCATTATAGACATTCAAGTACTGCTCACCAAAGTGTGTTGTATAGGACCTGTACAGTTCTTGGGAACTGAAGAATAAATTTTAACCATGTCTCTAAACTCACACCTTTCGTTTGGTATACAAGGGGCTTTGAGCTGCAATGGTTAGCAATGCAAACTTCAGAGAGGTTTCTAAGTTCAGAGGCAAATGTTGCAAAATCTGCTGCTTTGGCTAAGACTTTAAAATGAGCCCTTTTTTTTCCCCAGAAAAATCAGACAAATGTGATTGTAGTTCAGTTGGCCTCAGGGGTGGGTCACCTTCCCTAAATTTAATGAGACTGGCTGTGTAAGTAGCAAATTGTGAAAACTAGGCTGTCAAAAATGACTTTGTGTATCCTCTGTGTGTATGCACATACAGAATCATAGTATTGTTTAGATTGGAAAAGACCTTTAAGTTCCCTGAATCCAAATGTTATTTCACCACTGACAGTTCCACCACTAAACCACATCCTTGTGTGCAACATCTTTTCATCTTTTGAATACCTCAGGGATGATGAATCCACCAGTGTCCTGGGTAGATTCTTCCAGTGTTTGCATTCCTGTTGTTGAAAAAGCTTTTCCTAATATCCAGTCTAAACCTCTACTGGTATGCCTTAGGCCATTTACTTTGTCTTATCACTTTTTACTGGAGAGAAGTGACTGACCCCGCACCTCACTACAGCCTCCTTTCAGGTAGTTGTAGAGAGTGTTAAGGTTTCCCCCTCACTTCCCCCCCCTTTTCTCTAGGCTAAACAACCCCAGCTCCCTCAGCTGCTCCTCTTGAAACTTTTTATAAAAGTTGTGGTCAATGGCTCTATGTCCAGGCAGATTCCAGTGACAAGTGGAATCCTGTTAGGATCATCTTGTTATTGTTGCTCTATATTATGGCTATCAATGACACAGACAATAGGATTGAGTGCACTCTTGTGAGAGACTGAGATGTTAGTGGTTAATGGCTCAATTGGCCATTTGCAAAAACACCAGGTGCTATACTGATAGTGTATTGATAACAAGGGAACAGCCCAGGTGCAGAGGGGGTGGTCACCAGAGGATGACCATGACGACTCACTGTTTTTTTTTGTTTGTTTGTTTTTTTTTGGTTTTTTTTTAGCAACAAACTGGGGTTTGAGCCAGATAAGGAAAGAGGCAAATAAGAAGCAGATACTGTGGAGGTCTGTGGACTGTCATTCAGTGTCATTTCATTCTAATCCACTTCAAGGCATCTCTTAAAAAGAACCTGAGTTGCCCTTGTCTTTAGAGGCAGGTTGTAACAACCCTCAGCAAGTTTGTAGATGACAATAAGCTGAGAGGTGCAATTTACACAACAAAACACATTGCCATCCAGAGGGACCTGGACAAGAATTAGGCCCATGAGATCATAATGAAGTTCTACAAGTCCAAATGCAAGGTTCTGGGTAAGGATAACTCAAGATATGAGTACAGACTAGGAGGAAAACTCATTGAGAAAAGACCTGTGGAAAAGGGGTTTTGGATTAACAAAAAACTGGATGTGCTCTAGCAATGTTCACTTGCAACCCAGAAAGTCAGACATGTCCTGGCCTGTATCAAAAAAACCGTAACCAGCAGGTTGAGGGTCTGATTCTTTCCCTTAATTCCACTCTTCCGAGATCCCATGTGAAGTATTATGTCTATATCTAGAATCCTCAGGACAGAAAAGACATTAACCTGTTGAACTGGGTACAGAGGAGAGTGGCAAAATTGTTCAGTGTTGGAGCACCTCTCCTATGAAATTCATCCTGAAGAAGTGAGATCTCATTGCAGCATTTCAGTACTTAAACAAGTTTTATAAAAAAGAGGGAGGATGACTTTTTAAATAGAAGATAGTGACAGGAAAAGAGGGATGGGTTTATAACAAAAGGAGGAGGGATTTAGATTAGATGTATGGAAGAAACTAATTTCTCACAGGGCAGTGAGGCACTGGAGCAGGGTGCACAAGGTGGTTGTGGGTGCCCAGTCCCTGGAAGTGCCCATAACCAGGTTGAATGGGGCTCTGAGCAGCCTGGTCCACTGTAAGTAGTTCCTGTCTGTGGCAGAGGAGTTGGAACTAGATAATGTTAAAGGTTCCTTTCAAACCAAGTCATTCTATGAATGATGCTCTGATGATTGTTCTTTACATCCTTCACTAGGTCTGTTGAGCTGTGGACAGACTCCAGGAACTTTAAAGTCTTTCTTGTAGCAAGGGATCAAAAACTGAGCATAGTACTTGAGGTTCAGCCTCACCAGCGCTGAGCACAGGGGAGCAATGTATGCATACAATGATGAAACTTCCTCCTTCTGGCCTACCAGAAGAATGTATGGAAGGTATGCATGTCTGTCTTTGGCTATTTTTGAAGCTGAACATAAGACTATGACAGAAATACAAGGAACAGGGGCAAGAAAAAAAACTTGAGCAGCAACAATTATTTGTATTTCTAGAAATAGGTTCACCCTGAAAAATCCTGCAGTAGTCATTTAATATATCAATCACTTTAGATAGAAGTCAGTTGATTACTCAGTTTAATGCAACTGCACTGTGTGCAGGGAGAAAATTCTAATTTTGTTGATTCATCTGTTTCCATCATGAAAGAACAAACTCATTTCTTATCAAATTCATTGACATTGCATTATGCCATCCTCAGAGGCATGGGTTTCTACAATTTTTGGATATACTTTGACCCATTCATTTTTATCATTCTCCCCAGTAATTGATTTCATATGTAACATCTGGATAGATGCAGACGCTAGAACCAAAGTGCCGTGCAAAGATGACAGGATGAAAAAGCAAGAAAAATATAAATATATATAAACCACTGCAGAATATATTTATTTTGTTTTTACATTAATCACAGCAGCATTTAAGTCAAAGAACTACTCAAAATAAGTTGTTTTTTTTTTTAAAGAATTTATGCAGCATATCTATCCATGGGATGGAGCACTGGTTGTAGAGCTGCACGTGGTCATACTACAAACATATTACTGATGCTTTAAAAAAATAAGTAAACAAATAAATAAGTAGATTCATAGGCAATTGTAGTATTCTGAATACAATAATCCCTTCCCTAGTTGGTCCCAGTTCCCCTGTGTCCCAGTGAAGGTCAGGGTCAGGACCAGTCCTGAGGGCAGTGAGCCCTCAGGCTCATTGTGATAACTGGATGGTTGAGGCGTCAGACTGGGGCTTACAAGGCATATGCTGCCACACAATTTAGGCAGACACCAAGGATTAGAACCTCTGATCAAATTAATTCCAAGCAATGGGTTTGTACTAAATGATAAAGGAAGACTGCAGTCCTACACACTGTATATTTTATTCTCCTACAAATGAAGGACAGTACAAAGTCTGTTAAGACAAACTGTTTCCATACTGGGCAACAACACAGCCAGCAAAATCATCTACCTAGACCTGAATTTCATGTTGGTATTTGTATCACTCAGAACACACCAATCCTTTGTAATGATTGCATAAAGACCTGCTGAAGTGTGCAGTTATTGCTTATAAAATACCAACTCATTTCATAATTTTGAACACAGAAGGAACTGGAGTTCATTACTTTTTTTTTCCTTTTTTCTTTCCCTTTTTTCCTGGTTAATAAGTCTATAATAACGTTTTGCCAGTAAGCTGAAAGCAGAGCTTTCAATCACTTTTTGCAGCAGAGTGGTCAATGATCCAAAAATGAAAACATAGGCCTATTGCCAGAAAAATGAGTTTAGTTCAGCATCCTTCAAATCCATTCATGCAAGAACTCAAAGAAAAATTTCAAATTTAGTTCTCAGCTACTGAAAATACTCAACTCAATCAGAAAAGTTCTGAGGTAAGTCAGATAAGATTCTGAGGTAGGAAATAAAGATTCAATTTCCAGATCTGATGAAATCTGCAACATGGCTTTTGTCAAGATGTGACAGAAAAAATCTACATGATCACTTGGTCTTCCCCTTCTGTCAACCTCTTGTCACAGATACAAGGCCATTTTTAGAGGTAATTTTTAAAAGGACTCTTTTAAAAATTATTTTTGTTTTTTGAGGGAAGAGAAGGACTCTCATTCTGAGCCTATACAAACAACCACTCAGTGGAAAATAAGTGTCATTGTATTAATTGTAGCAATGTAGATGAAAAGGCTCTACTTTTCAGATAGAACTATCGTCTTTAGGAAACTGGATTGTTTTCTCCTGAGAGAAAAGCTATTATTTCCAGTTCTTAAAAAAACAAACAAAAAACTCAAAACCAAATCCAAAACCAAAAACAAAAAACCAAAACCCAACAACCAAAAAACAAAACAAAACAAAACAAAACAAAAACCCCACACAAAGAAGCACCTCCTAACTCTCTTGGGTTGGTTCTCATTTTACAGGTCAGAACTTCAAGGCTTTATTTCTTTCTTTCCAACAGAGAGGTCTTGTAAAGTGATGACCACAGGTATGTTTTATATCTGATGGCCTAAGGTCATGTAAAGCCCCCACTTTACTCTTTTCCCTAAGCACTTCAGAGCTCAGATTTGGGCTTTTACCTAGGCAAAAGTTTTGTAACAGTGTGAAAGCTGACATTTTCTGCTCATAATGTATCTATATGATGGTTAATTTTCAAGTAATGTTATGAGATAAATGGTCACACTTTGTGCTACCATTTTACTCCTGCTTCCAAAAAATATATCCCCCAAAGGCTTTTTCAATACTTTTGAGTCATAGCAGGAAAGGGCTGAATGAACAAATTTATCAACATTGATCAAAGCTGACATTCATGTTACCCTACAGAGACCTTCTATGTCGGTTTTTTTCACCCTGCTGTTTTCAAGCCTTCTCATGTGCTTTCATGATTGGCGATAAGATGTTTCGATGTACATTTTAGATTAATTTTTTTATTCACTAAATATGGGAATTTCCAGATCTGAACCTTGCCAAATTAATTTTTCAAGATAATTTTCAGCAATAGGCAATTGCCTACTCAAGTGTAATATGGATGAGTCTGCCCCTGATATATTTTGACAACATTGCCTATACAACTTCTTTATGCTAATCAATTAATGACCACAAAAATATTGTTATTTTAGAAAACTTTGTGATAATTTTCAAATAAATAGAAGGAACTCTTTTTAAGAGCTGTAACAAGTCAACAAAGTTAAAGTGAATAACATTTTACTAAATTCTTTGGTCTTGGCAAATGAGGATCTGTGTGTCAAATGGCATGACATAGAATTTTTAAAGTTCTTTCAGTCATATTTAATACATTTTTATACATATTGCATAGAACAGGAATTAAAAAAAAAAAAAAAAGATTAAAAGAGAATCTATAATTTCAAAAAATGCCTGGCCATAACCTTAATATTCTTGTTATTAAATAAGAAAGACATCAAGAAATATTTATGCTTCCTGCATGCAGACATTTCAGATCAGTGACTAAAGCCCATTAACCAAGAAAATTATATTGGCAACATGTAGCTTAGAACTACTGTGAATAACATACAATTAGTGTTGTACAGGCAGGATTAATTTTTTAATTTTACACAATAAAAATAGCCATAATATATGTTTTTAGGGAGAGAAATTTCAAAGCAATCTTTCATACAAATAAATGACTCAAAAAGTAAGTTAAAAGACCTTAAATAATAAAAACAAATTCCTAACCATTAAAATTCCAGCCACTGATTCTCTTAGCATCCACTTAATAGGCTAATTGAAGCAATAAATAAATTACAATATTGCTAATTGTATCTTCCAGTTTCTATTCTTCTTAGTCCTCTTCACCAAAGATGTGAGGGGATTGTTCTTGCTGGAATAAAATCAGCAAATATAAACACAGTTTATGGTAAAATCAAATATTGGAGGGTGTTTTGTTTTGTTGTCTGAGGTTTTTTTTTTTGTTGTTGTTGCTTCTTTTTGGGTGGTTTTGGGGATTTGGTTTTTTTGTTTGTTTTTTTTTTTTTGTTTTGTTTTGTTTTTTCCTTAAGCAATAGCAATACACATTTATAATTACAAAGCAATTGACAACTAATTGCATATTTTATGTGGTTCATTTTCTGTGAGCAATCAGCCTGGCAATAAGATACCTTCTCTCCTGTTTTTCTAAAGGTTTGAACATCCACATCTCCCACTGATTTTGTCTTACATCTTTGTTTATTCAGGGCTCCAAATAATACAGTCCAGAGGCCATTTGATAAAACAGATGGACAGTTGTTCCATAGCAATTAATTTGTCATGAAAAAGCAGCTGAAGGAATGGCCGCATCAAATAAAAAATAAATAGAAAAAAATGTTAAAGATTTTTAGGTAATTAAGCACGAAGACTAAACCAAACAAAACCCTTTTTGTTTTAGAAATCCTCTTTTCATAAAATGTTGTGAACTGTAAGAACTGCTGGATTTTTTGATACACAAAAACTAGAAATCATCTAGGTATTCTTTAAGTTAAACATTTATATCGGTTATTATTTTTTGTTTGGAAGACTCTAAAGGTCCTTACTTCCTGCTTAACATTTTGTATGAACTCAGACATGTTTGGATTCAGATCTGATCTAAAGATTAGAAATTCTAGACCCACAGTGCAATCACAGATTAGAGACTGGGGAAAAAACATTCCTTCCCAGTACGCATGACATTCTGAATTTAAATGTTTTGCTGAGTGTCAACTTGGCTCACTGAAGCTTAATTTGCTTAAATTATGGTTGTGTACATGTAACAAAAAACAAAAAACAAAACCAAAAAAAAAAAAAAAAAGGTCTGTGGAACTCAGTGTAGGTATTTAAAGAAATATGCAATGGATTTGCTGGGTAGATGAACACTTCGTAGTGAAATGTCAATGAGGTGGAAAATATGTTTTTGGGGCATGGTAACATAATTACAATGCTAATCAAGGACAATGCAAGGCTCTCCAGTAAAGTTGACAAGCTTGAGAATTAATCCAGGATTAAGAATTTCAAGATTACTGGTGTCCCAGTGAAGAGAAGCCTAAGAATTTAGTAATCTTTATGGCAGCACTTCTGAAAGATGAAGTAAAATATTTATATTCGGAATAATTTTGGGCTGCTTCACCGTAATAATTTGTGTCCAACCACATCTTCATAGGTTCTCTCAAAACTGTTCCAATTTTCACAGAACACTTTCTTAAGAAGCACCACAATATGCAAAGGGATAAACCATGTTGTTTATAGACGTGTAGATACCAATACATCTATTATCCCTCCTCTCTAACATGATTTAAAAAAACTCCTCTATTCAAATACATATAAATATAACTATTCATACTAGTTTGAGTCTGTAGACTAATAATCAGACCCTGCAAAGAGAGAAGTTCCAGAGATTAACACCCTTACCTTATCAACTATGTATTGCTGTCCATTAGATATGTAATCAGATTTCAAAAACAAAATCACAAGGGATTTATAAGTGTTATCACTCATACATAACTGCCACAGAAAGGCTAATTGCACCTTTTATTCACCATTATCATTCCGCTTTTAAAATCCAGCTAAATAATAACAATTATAAAATATGCTTACAATTCAAATTTTACTCTTCACATAAAAGCCAGCTCAGCATAATTATTTTTCTCCCCTCTGAAAAGCATGAATTGATGACAACATTCCCAGATAAGCATATCTTTTTATTGCCTCGAACTTTTTTTCTGTGAAGCATCATTTTATCATTTCATCTTATTGCATATTACATGGAAATTGAGGTTGACAAATGACACTAGTCTCAAAAAATGGAAGGCTGTATTTCTAGCCTTTTCTGTTAACCCCCAAAATGGATAGAACTTGAGGTATCACAGGGAGACTGAAAAGATTTTTTATTATTTTCAGCTAGGAAGTGTATAGTTTATTTATATTTTAATGAGGAGTGTTACTGAGATATATGATTGCATTCTATTGGAAAGACATGAGTTGTTGCCTTTTTAATGCTATAAAAGCCTAAATTGGCATGACATTTGAGTTTGATGCAAAGTCTGTGTCAGGTCTGTATTTCTTTTGCCTACTCAAAACAGACAAACAACAACAAGAGTGATTGCTTAGTATTCATAAAATAGGTTTTACCATAGGAAAAAGTAGGGGAGAAGAACAGTGCAGATTACACTTAATTTCCAAAATGCCAGGTGAATCAAAGTGGAAGACAGCACCTGTTCACTTTGATTAATTTATTTCTTTTTTATTAGATATATCTTTTTACTAATGTCAGAAAAATGACTTGAATATTAGTACTTCAATAAAGCTGGGATAGAAGGTGAGGCACTGTACATGAAAATGCCTGTTGAAAAATAAGAAGAGAAGTGTGGGTAGTCATCACACTTCAGAGTCTGTGGTCAGAATAAACCAATGCCTCTAATTTCTTTAGGCTGCCATCTGCCAACCAAAAGGGTACTTTGGACTTTTAGGAAGAAGATAAATGACTTTAATATGTAACTCATACTCTATGATAGAATCTCTTCATGTCAGTAACATATTTTTTTGCCAGAAAATTTTGTTAAAGCCTCAAGAATAATATATTATTATTTATTAATCCAGCACCAGAATCCAAGTATTAATTCAGATATTAGACACTACAATGCATTTCTGGATGCTTAAAATTTTCCAAAATTGGACATAATAGAGTCTCAACATTCTAAAAAAAAAAAAAAAAACAAAAAAAAGTGTTTGACTGGTTCTGATGAAAACTATCAATTTAGCAATAAAATACAGAGAACAAGCTGTACTGTAANTTTAGCAATAAAATACAGAGAACAAGCTGTACTGTAACACAAAAACCAACACAGCTATGAAATACTATATTAGTAGAGGAAATAGCATTTATCCAGGCTGTGGGAAATTGTGCAAGGGGCACACCTGAGTCACAACACCTCATTTGCCTACCCATTATTGACTGTAAAGCACAGAATAGATTAAAGGGCCTTGAAGAAGATAATGTCATCATTTTGAAGATATCAGAGGTCAGAATGAAAAGAATATACTGCCCATTCCCTCAAGATGGTTTGGGGAATGGGGTGGGGGGGGGACTTTTCTTTGTTGAAAAGCAGCTAAATATCACCAAATACACGTACAGATGCTACGTGTAAAACTGTAGGTGGGGGTCAATGTCTGGCTTTAACAGGAGAGATGAAAGGTTGGGCAGAGATAGGTCATAAGGACTTAAAATATGAAAGCAAATCATTTATGCTTGGTGCAGCAGGGAACTGAAAGACAGTGGAGAGAAGTAAAAAGAGGATTAAAAAGAGCTAATCCTAGATATGAAGGTTTGTATGGTTTATGTAGATTATCGCCTCTGCAGTGGAAATGGATTTGTTGCAGAGTGGCACCCAAATGTGTATATTTCCTGAAAATTGTGAATTTAAACCTGTCAAGCTGGTTTTTTGAGTTACAGGTCATCAGAAATACTTTGATAATGAGCAGCTTCACAGTGAAGGTTACAAGCAGACTTCTGTTATATGCTTAAATTTTTTTTTTTCTCTCTTTATTTTGCACAGGCTCTGAAAGCCAGTGACCAGGCTATGAAATACCACATATTGAAAATATTTTTTCCTTTAAATATTCTTTAATTTATCTAGCATCTTTTGGAATCACTTCATTAAGAAGAAATCTTGACATTAGATTTATGCTTCACTTACAGTCAAACAAGAGTAAAAACTAGAAAAGGGTCAATGTGCATGCACATCTATCTATCTATCTATCTAAACACAGTGAATCCTAATTTAAATATTATAACATTCACAAGAAAAAGATAAGAAAATATGTCTTCAGAGAGAAGCTGGGAGACTACAGAGATGCTTGTATCTGTAGGGAATAAGTAAAAGTCTGCTTTTTTTTTGAATAAAAGAATTGCACTTGCCAGCTGAGAGAGCTAGGATGGACAGAGCCCTAATTCCCTTCCTACAGGGCGTAGCTGGTATGTCTGACACATTGTCATTTAAACTGGTAAGGTCAGAAAAATTTAAAAAAACTTACTTGGAAACTTATATTGTCCTTAGTATAGACGTTTATAGGGAAGCTTTTGACCCTTGAGAGTTTTTAGCAGAATATGTTTTGGAGTTATAATAGTCTATAAAAATGAACATGTCTCTTGCCTTTAAAGGTCAAGAAAATCAGAACAGTGTTATCTCAATGTTCATCCTCTATGAATACTGCTTCATACACTCATACCATTCTTTTTTACAAAAGCAGACTAATTTTCTGAGTAGAATGGCAATTTACTAGGATGTCTGAATCTCCTAATAAACTTCAAAAAATAAATGACTGCATGATAAGATTTTCTTTCATTGTTTAATATTTTTACTCAGTTTCAAGGGTAACTGTATGTAATCTAATCTTGCTTTTTAAAATATCCTCCCTGCAGAGATTATGTCAATTAACTACAGAAATACTCTTGAGCTTCAAGAGTTTCTGAACTTATGTGCATAAGTGATCATTTATTGAATGGCATGTCTCAAATGTGTGTTGTTTCTGATGAAATTTAATGTTTACCTAATGTCACAGTTTTTGGTGGGGTTTTTTTGTTTGTTTGTTTGGTTGTTCGTTTTTTTTTTTTTTTGTACTGGGGAGCTATTCAGTAAATTATTAATTACATAACTGGAAAATCCAGTGGTTTTAAGATCTGTTTTCCCAATAATATTTATACAATTTATGTTTGGTTTAGAAGTGTCACTATTTTTTTCTCAGTTGTATATTCTGATTCACATCAAGATGCCCCAGCCTAAAAAAATGCCATATATGGGGATGGTCAGTTTTTCTTGTTTTCCTCTTATTTCACACCTCAAGGTCTCACGCAAGAAAGATTGAATTTCGGAAATCTAAATTTTTAGAAGACACTTGCAGGGTTTATTGGGGCAACTCTTGACTCCTAATAAAATAGTGAGATTGTATTTATAACTTTGATTCTCAGGGAATGGACGATTCATCTGTACTTAGTGATATTGTGGTCAGCTGCTGTTAATGCTATAAAATATTAAGGATGGGTTACTTCAACTCTTGTAGAGCTATTGCCTTGTACAGCTGGAGTTCAATGATCCTTGTTGGTCCCTTCCAACTTAGGATATTATATGATTATATGATCCTATAATGAACAGGGTCTCAAGCATGCAAGAAGAAGGTCGAGAGAAATTTAAAATTTATTGAAGAAGCAGGACTTCTGACTGAAGTATCTTTGCCACTGTTCTAAGCTTTTCAAAGATAGAGGTTTTTTATTAACGCATAAACCAAATAGCACTTATTAAAATAAAAAGAGATTAATATATTTCAGAAACTTGTATTATGCAAAAATTTATTGCTTTACTCTTTACCTATAAGTTGATATTCTAAAATGAAAATGAGACAAAACAACTTTTACATGCAACCATAGAATCACAGAATATGCTGGGTTGGAAGTGACCTATCATGATCATAAAATCTAACTTCTGGTCCTGCACAGAACACCCCAAGAGTGACACCATGTGCCTGAGAGTATTTGCCAAATACTTCTTGAACTCTGTCAGTCTTGGTGCTGTGATCACTTCCCTGGGGAGCCTGTTCCAGTGTGCAACCACCCTTGGGGTGAAGAACTGATAACCAAGATGAACCTCCCCTAACCCAGCTTCACACCATTTCCTCAAGTTCTGTCACTGATCACAAGGGTTAGGCAATCAGTACCTACTCTTCCACTTCCCCTTGTGAGGATCTTGAACACCACAGTGAGGTCTCCCCTCAGTCTCCTCCAGGGTGAACAGTCCAAGTGACCTCAGCCACTCCTCATATGTTTTCCCCTCCAGACCCTTCACCATTGTCATGGCCCTCCTTTGGATGCTCTCTAACAGCTCAATGTATTTCTTATATTGTTGCACCCAAAACTGTGCCCAACACTCGAGGTGAGGCCACCCCAGCTCAGAGCAGAGCAGGACAATCTCCTCCCTTGCCCAGCTGGCCATGCTGTGGCTGATGCTCCCCAGGACAGGGTTGGCCCTCCTGGCTGCCAGGGCACTGCTGACTCAGATCCAGCTTGACATCAACCTGCAGTTAAAGGCAATACAAAAGTATTCCTCTTTGCTTGGTCACATTTTTCTTTGTTCTTTTCTGGAGCAACAATTTTGTACTTGATGCTATATATCCACGTACATACACAAAAACACAGTTTTCATTTAATTTAAGTTTGTTTACTGCTTCTTGATAACTGGTTAGAACTGAGGCCCTATAATTTACTGTATTCTTTAAAATCTGTTCTTACATATGATATTCCAATAGTCTTGGAGTTTGCATTTGAATTTGTATGATTTGCATAAAATAGAGCAAAATCTGCAAATGGCCTGCTTTATCAAGGGAATACAATTTAAACTACTAACCTGAAGCAGCAAACTATTGTCCAGTTAGTTTTCCATAAATTTCATAATATTTTGTCTACAGAAAAAAAAGCTATGTAGTTATCAAGTAACTGTGTAGTCTTGCCCTTTTAGATGATCTTCATTTTTTTGGCACATTAAAGCTGTACCTGTCACTTATGCCTGGTTTGAGTAAGCTATCATCTTATTCTTTTGGCTTTTTACCTTGACAATGCAAACATTTATAGTAGTCTTTATAGCATTTTCTAGTAAAATCATTATTTCTTCAGTATTTGAACACCTGACCTAGTGTTTGTCTACTTCATTTTATTTCTTTTATCTGCCAGTCCCCTGCATTAGAAAGGAATTTATGAAAACTGTAATCTGAAATTTTCTCATAGAGTAGTAGCATTATAAAATCTGAAACAGTGTAACAATTGTATTTGTGCTGTCAATTTCTTAATATCACGTGATTTTTGTAGTCAAAATAATGTCTAACAAGTTGAACTCTCGCTGAAATTCAACATATAGTGTTGTTAGCATTGCAGGTACCATTCCTGTCTCCATAATATTATACATTAAATGCTTTTATAATAGATTTTAACATATTTACATAATGATGCCTTCAGATGTAATGTTGATCATATTAATGTAGTGTTTATAATTTGGGGAAGGAAAGAAGATTGGAGTAGACATATACTAATGGTTTTATTTTTCAGTATTGAATATTACGTTTATGCTTTCTGAACTAGATTTTCTTCATCAGATTCATTTGCAAATAAAAAAAGAGTGAAAAATATTAAAAATTCAGTGTAAGATGTGTGATTGCACCGAGCACTTCTTTAAGTCAAAGCCTTGCATACAATTCAATTGCCTTATCAACTTGCTATTAAGAACAGTGAAAAACAGGCTATTAAAATATCATCTGAAAGAGACTAATAGTAAATCCAGATATACTTAACAATTATCACAGCTTTATTGTAAGTGGAAATAGAGTTGAAATACTCTAAGAAAGAAAAACGTTCTCTGGCATTTCCTAGTGAACTAGATTAACAAAAAAATTTGAAATAACATATATTTCTACTGAGCTTTAGAATCAGCTCTACACTGGTCATATATATTGGTCTTCTTTCCTGTTCATTACTTTCAAATTATTTTATTAAAGCATAATTCTTGAAATCAGAAGATTCCAGAGGCAGGTATTTAAGGATCTATGTTCGTAGAATTTTTCATGAAAGTCAACTGGACTAGGATCTTTGCTTTTTTCTTTTTGTATTTTCACATATGTTCATTGATGTCTCCACTACAGATGGTGCTAGTAAAGGACAGAAGGGATTATAGGATACATTTTTTTGTGTCTTCTTCTCAGGAGTATTTGTACTTGGGTTGGCCTTAATCAGAATGTGATAATGAGATAAATTATTTCACACCTATTGCCCAATATAAAATTAAAACTATAAAATGTTCATTTAATTTTTTTTTTTTTTTCATATTCCATCTAGCCTTACAAGTAGGTTTGTGCTGAACACAGGGTGCTAAGCAGGAATCACATGGAGTTAAGGCCTTTTCTACTTTTTGCATTGCCCTGCTGAGATGGAGACTGGAAGTACATGGGAGTCTGGGAGAAGACACATCCAAGACAGGTCACCCAAACTGTACAAAGGAATAGTCCAGACCATATGACATCATGGTCTGTATATAGAGTGGGGGGAAGAGGAGGAAAGGGGGGGACATTTGGAGTGACAACATTTGTTTTTCAAATTCACCACTGCGTGTGATGTGGCCCTGCACTCCTCCGGATGGCTGAACACCTGCTTGCCCATGGGAAGGAGTGAATTAATTCTTTATTTTGTTCTGTTTGTGTGTGTGTGACATTTGCTTTCCCTATTAAATTCTCTTTATCCCAACTCCAAGTTTTCTACCTTTTACCCTTCAAATTCTCTCCCACACTACCACCTGGGGCGGAGTGAGCGAGCAGCTGCCTGGAACTTGGCTGCTGACTCGGGCTAAAGCATGACATAAGTTTTAAGCATAAGCATCACATTTGTTTTTCAGAATCAAACTGTGTTTTCTTATGTTTAGCATATTCTCCTGAAAAATCGCATGTTTGCTCATTATGCTCAGCCTTACTGAGAAGCACTGTTTGCTGCAACTTCAACAGTAATCATAAAGTCGAATAGCACCCACTGTAGTTTTGCATGATCCAAAGTTCCACAGCACTTTCATGTTCAACATAAAGAAATCTATATATACAATATACAGACCCAGCAATACTAAAGTGTAATTATTTACTTATTTACTTAGATAGGGTTAATTGCAATTTTATCTAATTGTTTACCTTCATATGAATTCAAAATATGTTAAAATAAAAGCTCCATAGTCCAGAGATTTCAGTCATAAAACAAACTACTTCCTTCTATATGATTTCCATTTTTGGTGAATCAAGGAGGGACTCTACACTCTGGCAGCAATCCAAGCTAGGTAAAAAAATGAATGTATTCCTATCAAGGCACTTAAAGACAAAGTGAAGTGATATTTTGTGAAATGGTGGAGAAAAAAGTCCACGAGCATATAATGATTGATTTTTATCTTTGGAGAAACAGATGGATCAACTATATTACAAAAGAATATGACGCATAAGCACAACCTATAAAATAAATTTAACATATTTTATCAATTAAGCTCTTTGTATTTAAAACTTTAAGCCTGTTTCCTCCTCAGGTGCAGAATTATTAAAAATAGTCAATAAATAAAAGGGGTAATGGGTTGTATGTCGTAAAATATGAAGGGGGAAAGATATTCTTGTGATAATATGTAACGGTACACCACCATTACTTAAAGTGTTCAGATTACAGTAAGTGTTCATATTTCAATAATTTTTAAGGATTTATGAATTCACCAGAAAATTATCTATTGCCTTCTAAATTATTCTGTATTAATATATTTTATACTATTATTATGTAGCTTTCTGGTTTGTTGGGTCTTTTTCATGTTTTTGTTATTACTGGCCATTTACTTGTATCTTTCAGAGAACTAATATTAAAGGCTTCTGTGTGGTAAATTTGATAGCAGCTACATCAGATCCTCAGATTAATTCAGTTAGCAGATTTCTTGGCATTGGATCCTGTACAAGAATTACTCTTTCTACTACAGTAATGAAGAACATTAATTCCCCCTTAAGTTACATAGATCATTTGCGTATAGCTCTGCCAGGTTGTCTGAACTTACATTTCACAAACAGGAGAAAAAGAAAGGACTGAAAATTATTCTCTTAATAAGTGTGGCAAACACACAAAGTAAGTGAATTTTAGTGTAGAGTTTGATTTTGTACCATCAAAGAATGGTTAACTTATAACTGAGGTAAAAGGCATCTATTAGGTGATACAAAGCTATAGAAAATGTGCAAATCTGTACATGATAGAAATGTGAGCCATCCAGTTAGCACTTCTTATGATTTTCTATATATTTTAGAGATACTCTTTCTTCATGGGGAGTGGGAAAGGTGACAAAGCATTTTTCTAAAAACTGTACTTTATCATCATCAAGCTTCAGCACAGATATTTGTGTGTTGTCTGTCTAGTGTATGTATAGTTATATGCATATGTATTTATACAGGCACACATGAACATGCACAAATCTGAGAGATCCTATCAATTCCTTTGGAGGTGATATGAGTGTTCTAGGGCTGAAAAAAGTATCTCATGCTGCTTCTACACACACATTTAAAATACTATATTATTTGGATGTCTGTGCTGTTCATTTGTTTTCCCACAGTCTGTTCCTCATAACACTCTAAACTGTTAAGTGAATTTACCACTTTCACAGGAACTAAAATAAGGTCTCATACTTCTTGAAAATGAGCCATTAGATGGAAATTGCTATTGCCAGTGAGAAAACAGCAGAAAGATCTCAGACAGTCAATATTTTCTTCAGAAGAAACTAGCCTCAGTTAGTTTCTTCCTTGCCGTTTTTCATAAGAACCTGCCTATATACTCTTATACTGGAATACATCAGGTAAAGCTTCAGGGAAAAGGAAAACATCTGGAGGATGTATTCATTAGCTCCACTGTCACCTGGTCCCATTTGACTTTCCTACTTTGAAGCATTTTCTTTAGGTGAACTTCTGTAACCAGTGAAGAATAGATTGTGCTCAAATCATACTTCACTTTGTTTTAAATTACAGTGCTATATTCCTCACATCAAACTCTAAAACCCTTTGTTTTCATAGATCTTGTAGGTCATGGCATGGAATGGTTGCAGTATATATAGGGTCAAGGATGGTATACTAGCATTGCACATAAAAATATATTCCTTTCACCCTTGGATATAGAACATAAGAAGGCAGTAAGTATTTTTAAGTTTAATTCAAAGATTATCTCTCTATGAACAAATAAGCTATTTTGTAACAAAGGACTGCTGTATGAACCAGCTTAGCCCTTGACAGCTTATAAAGCCCTACGTACAGAAAGTAGTAGCCAACAGCAATAAAAGCAATAGAAAACTCAAGTTACAGAGACTCCTGCTATGAACTGAAGATAAGAATACCAGCATGACAAAATGTGCTAGACCAGGCACTGATGAAAGTGTCTGACAACTTCGGAAAAATTTCCACTTCTTTTCAGGTCAGTCATTGGTTTTCTTTCTTTTGTTCTCAGATGGTTGTGTATCCATTCTTAGCACAGCTGGGTTACCAAAGTAATCAACCATACAGCAAAGAGCCCGTCATTTGTCAGATATAAAGTCCTAAGAGAAACAAAACCTGTAAAAGGCTGTAAATGGTTGTAGGCCTTTCTCCTACAATCTTAATTCCACGTGCCCTTAAATTCTTTTTGCTAGTTGCTGCCTTCCTTCCTTACTTATCAAATCAAATTAATAAATTGGTTTGAACATTTAATAAAGTAGTTTAAGTTAAGTTTTTTTNGTCTTTATCTTAAAACAAACAACCCCGAAACAAACGAACCAAAGCTAAGGATTCTTTTTGACAGCTTATCTTTCTTATTATCTTTTTTTTTTTCTGATACATATTTTCATATTTTACCATAATATTTTTGTATTTGTTTTGTTTTGCTNCCAAAGCTAAGGATTCTTTTTGACAGCTTATCTTTCTTATTATCTTTTTTTTTTTTTCTGATACATATTTTCATATT
Organism: Regulus satrapa; assembly: GCA_013396955.1. Classification (NCBI taxonomy): domain Eukaryota; kingdom Metazoa; phylum Chordata; class Aves; order Passeriformes; family Regulidae; genus Regulus; species Regulus satrapa. The sequence goes on from VWZN01008504.1 coordinate 49,123, forward strand.
TTACCATAATATTTTTGTATTTGTTTTGTTTTGCTTTACAGCTGACACAGTTTAATGCTTTTATTATTTATAAATCAATGTATTGATTAAATCTGCATTAGGTGGATCTGAACTCTATTTCTCTTACTATAGCAAATAACTTTGTGGCATGTGGCTGCATCTAATGCAGAAATTAAAAACATTTAGAATTCAGATAATTACCGCTGACCTAAGGTATTTATCTCCATAAATATATTTTTAAGTACCATGTGAGCCTCATTATTATGTTGTATATTGAGCTATGACAGTATAACAGAACACAATCATTAACAGGGAAGACAAAAATTTTATACTACTTATTAAATAAAAATATCAGGATAAAAAGATAAGATTATTCTAAGGAAAATGCAATATTCCATTTATCCATTATTTTAAAATACATTTTTATTACTTCAGGACACTTTATTTCCAGAGAGAGTAGAATATTGAGAGATAAGGATATTCTACAAGAAATGGCTTTATACATGCCTACTTTTTGGAGTAAAATAAAGCAAACTGTTGTTCATGTGTCTGGTTGCTTGTAAAAGTATGAAAGATGAGACTTTAGGAGATTGTGATTTCTGATCTGGAAATCCTCAACCTTGCAAGTATGCTTGGGTTTCTCTGCAGGTGAAAAATAAATTGTGCAGCTACCAGGCAAGAAATGTATTTGCTCTATTACTTTGGGCATTTTTATAGTTGAAGAAACACTAGAACTGGATGAAAACAACAAAGCATGTTGACCAAAAAGTATTTCTTCTGAGTATTAAATTGCCTGAATTCAGGCATACTTACAAACTGTTCCCATAGAAACCTTAACACAATAGCAATCTTGTCCTTTAAGCATTAATAACTCTGCAGTTAATATCCAGATGCCTATTTTAAATAATTTTTCTGAACCTGACAAGGGAGAAATTGAAACACTGAAAACACTTAATTTGTACTTAATTAAAATACATTAGATATTATGATAAAAGTAATTAGAAAAAAAAATGGCCCAAATATTTATTACTGTTTGTTGCCTAGGTTCTGGCCACCTTGATTAGGGATATCTCAGACAGAAATTACTGGATTTCTTTAAGTATACACTTCAAATTCTACATTACATTTTAGTCTCTACCAGTCCAGTCTTATTTAATCACTCCAAAAATGAATGCATAGTTAATAGCATATTATTATTTGTCTGTCTGTTCTTCATGACACCAACAAATCTGCAGGCTGGGAAAGACGAAACGATCCCATAGCAGTCCTGTGATATGCATGTTCATTGATTTAAATATAATCCTCAGCTGTAGCTACATGAAAGTAAAGAAGGCTGGAAAATTGCCTAAATAGTTTAAAGTTCATGAGGGATGGAGTTCAGCTGTAAGTTTTTTTTTGTTTTGTTTTGGTTTTTTTTTTTTTTTTTGTGTTAAATCACACAAAAGTTGGCAGTATTTAGGTGGAAGTTTATGGTTAAGGACTGCTTACATTTAGACTTAATTTATTATTAGCCTAAAAATTGTGTTGAACAGTTGCCAATGGATTCTCCCACTGAAAAATGTCACAAAGCAACTGATTGTGTTGTTTTGTTTCTAAAACCTTTTTTATCTTTTGTGTCTCACAATAAATATATCCAGTTGTACTGGATATAATGAATATATCCATACTATGAGAATAATGTTGATAAAGTGTAGGTTAACACTGCAAAAAATAAAATTTTCTGTGAAACCCTAAAATTGAGACAATCACATGACTTTTTCTTTTCTTTTCTTTTCTTTTCTTTTCTTTTCTTTTCTTTTCTTTTCTTTTCTTTTCTTTTCTTTTCTTTTCTTTTCTTTTCTTTTCTTTTCTTTTCTTTTCTTTTCTTTTCTTTTCTTTTCTTTTCTTTTCTTTTCTTTTCTTTTCTTTTCTTTTCTTTTCTTTTCTTTTCTTTTCTTTTCTTTTCTTTTCTTTTCTTTTCTTTTCTTTTCTTTTCTTTTCTTTTCTTTTCTTTTCTTTTCTTTTCTTTTCTTTTCTTTTCTTTTCTTTTCTTTTCTTTTCTTTTCTTTTCTTTTCTTTTCTTTTCTTTTCTTTTCTTTTCTTTTCTTTTCTTTTCTTTTCTTTTCTTTTCTTTTCTTTTCTTTTCTTTTCTTTTCTTTTCTTTTCTTTTCTTTTCTTTTCTTTTCTTTTCTTTTCTTTTCTTTTCTTTTCTTTTCTTTTCTTTTCTTTTCTTTTCTTTTCTTTTCTTTTCTTTTCTTTTCTTTTCTTTTCTTTTCTTTTCTTTTCTTTTCTTTTCTTTTCTTTTCTTTTCTTTTCTTTTCTTTTCTTTTCTTTTCTTTTCTTTTCTTTTCTTTTCTTTTCTTTTCTTTTCTTTTCTTTTCTTTTCTTTTCTTTTCTTTTCTTTTCTTTTCTTTTCTTTTCTTTTCTTTTCTTTTCTTTTCTTTTCTTCACTCTAATTTAAAATACTGATATGAACAAGCTATATTTTATCTGCATCTTCACCCTGGTCAGGGTCTAGGTTGTCAGATTTTAGGAAATTTTACATGAGCATAGAAAAATATTATGCCTAAAGAAATGTCATGAGGAAGAAAATAATCTCTGAAGGGTAAAACGACGTAATGAAAACCTGAAATTGTTCCTCATATCTGATAGATTGAAAGGGAATTGATATTTCTTAAGGTTGCAAAGTTGTACTCGAGTCAGCAGCACTCCAGCTGAGAATAAAGCATGTGCTAATGAACTGCATACATTGTGAACCAACATTTGTTGGATTAGCACCCCATTAACAGAGATATTTCATAATCACTTTCACTTCAGTGTAGAAGAAATTGGTGAAAAAATTTACTTTGTTAGTATATGTCTCAATTACTTTAATGAGAGAACGGGTCATTAGTTGTTACACACATTTTAAGGCCTATTAGGTACCTTCCCCTAGTTGTCTAATCTTCTGAAAAATGTAACATTCTTATATTCTTTACTAGCCCATTTGTGTTGCAGACAAAAAAAAACAAAAAAAAAACCAAAAAAAACCCAAAAAAACCCAAAAAAACCCAAAAATTT
>VWZN01008504.1:59071-83234 GCA_013396955.1 Regulus satrapa
ATATATATATATATATATATATATATATGTTTTATATGGTAGACCTGTTTATTTTATTTTTCTCAGAAATTTGGCTTGGAATGGTGAATAAATATATGCATATACCCCTCATCATGCATTTTTAAGACTGATTAATTTTTTCAAATCTTTAAAGACAGGCAAGACATTCAAAGTGTTATGGTACTATTCAAACAAAATCATATTTCTCACATGCTTTAATCAACTACAGTTACTGATAAAATAATTTAAAATTTCTGTTGGTTTTCAAAGAACTACTCTGGAAAAATAACATGGGCAGTCAAAATAAAAGGTTAATAATCTTGAAATTATGCCATCTCAACCAGCAGTACTGAGTGATAGCAGTTTATTTCAGAATGTTTATCTTCATAATAAATTAAATATGTAAGGATGCTGGACAATTAATTTGTGGAGATTTTAGTGTACTGAAAGGAGTAGTGTGTACATGTGAAGAAAGTGTAAGAGTTTATGAGTCATGCAACACAGAAAAAAGTAAAGGATATTTAAAAAAATATTTTACATGTATCAGAGAAACATATTGAAGAATAAAAAAAAAAAATATTTGCAGTTTACATGTCCCTAAATTTTCCTTTTTTTTTTTTTTTTTTTAACAGGTTTTTGCTTCCAAGTCCCCACCCAAGCAACTGCATCCTGGTTTTTTGTTGGTTGGTTTTTTGGTTTTTTTTGTTTGTTTGTTTTGGGGGGGTTTGTTTATTTGTTTGGTTTGGTTTGGTTTTGGTTTTCATTTTCCTAAGAATTAATGGTATTAACATTCCAGGGAGAGGTCTTCATTTTTTGTCATTCACTTGAATCCATAATTTCTTCTGTTTTTTATTACCTCATTATAAACCATAACTAACCATAACATCCTTATGTTATGGCTAGAAGAGCAAAACAGGTCCCTCTGAAACTAATATTGATTTTGTTCTTTATTTCCTTTCTTTAGTTTAGACAAAGTATCAATGTCATAATCATTATTTGGAGACATATGGTTAAATGAAACCAATAAAGCTTTGCTCATAATTTTCTAGGAGGAAAATGTGTCAATGTTTTGGCATTTATACATTTGCCTCTCTTGTCACATGCAGATTAGTTTTTAGATACTCAGGAATTCAGATGTAGAGCTCCTACATAAAAATGCAGTAAGCCTGAACTATTAGCAGAATGATTCAAAATTGTTGCAGAAAATAATACTAATTTATTTGTTATATATATATACACACACACACACATATATATATACACACACACATATATATTTCATATCACATCATATCAACAAGTTAATAATTAAATCACAAAAACTAGAGGATGAATCACAGGTTATCCAGGAATTTAAAAGGGTAGAAAAAACATCTTGCAATCCATACAACTACTGAAAACAAGTTAAAGTAATTTTATAAGACAAAAGAGGAAGAAATAAATCCTAAACAATCATAAACAAATCCCTCCCAAAACTAAGAATAGATCAAACAAATATAAAAACACTTCAAAGATGAATATCTGGAATATGTAGTTGGTATATATTTTCCTTTACCTTGGTCTAATATATAGACAAAATATTATGACTCTCTCAGGATAAATAATTATTTATAATGCTTTACTTTCACCAGATGGCATTTCAGCTGGAAAGGTAGGTAGAAATAAGGAAACAACAGAAACAGAATATAACTTTTCTTTAGTTTTTTTTTGTGTGTGTATGAGTTCTCCTTGTACAAAATGTTGTTTTTTTCTCTTAAGGTGAATAAGATTAAAATCCATCATAACCATAAACAGAAATTGTTTGACTTTCTCCAGAGAAGATATTTATAATTTCCTTTCTACTGTCTAAGATTAGAAATATGCTTACTCATTTAAAAGTTTCTATGAGATTAAATGGAGACTTGATGCAAGAAAACTTGAATTTAAAGTCTAAATTATTCAAGTATCAAGTGATATAACAGTTTTCTTACCTTTCTCAGAAACCTTAATAAAAAATTACAGTTGAAATAAACCACTATTAACCTAAAACAAACAAGCAAAAAGACCTACAGTTTTGCTATATGAAACAGTAAATTTTTCAACAACTATTTTTAAATGTTGCCCAAGAATTTTACTCTAGATCCTGCTTTACTTCTCTGAAGATTAAATATTCAGACATAGAAATGCAATTTTAATACTGAGATAATTTCTCTAGAGAAGAGATAAACATTTGGAATATTTTCTTCAGATGAATTCTTCATTATTTTGAAGCCAATGTTTTCTCTCTTGTGAGGAAAAAAAAAAAAAAAAAAATCTACTGCAGCTTTCTAAGGTTCCCAAGGTCCACTGTTTTGAGTGGTCAGTAGGCCAGGTTCACCCTTGTGCCACAGTAGGTCTCTGACTCTGTAGGTCCAACATTTGCCAAATATGAAGTGCTTTACTCAGCAGCACTCCCACTACGTTCCCATTGCTGTAGTGATCATTATCATTGTTACATAAAATGATAAAATTGTGTCCAGTTAAGTAAAAGTCTTTGTAATCATTGTAATGCTTTAGGCTCCACTGAGTCTCTTCACCAACCATATGAATAAACAAACATAAAAGCTTTGCCAGATTACAACACAAACAGTGACTTAGACTATCTTTGGCAAAGAAAGAAATGACAAATTTCCTGGGACCAGCTTGCAGATCCTATGACATTCTAGTGACAAAGTACATAAATCACATGATCTGTTTAGTGGCAGTGATAAAAATTGTGCAGATGAGAGCTTTCCTTTAAAAAAGACACACAGAAAACTATCAAAAAAAGCCAAAACTAGAAACTACTCTCCTAGTGATAAGATGATGTATGTCTGGAAAAGCACAGAAATGTAGAACACACTGTAACAATACCCACCATCAACATAAGTGCCAAAAACATTTTGCAAATCCTTTTCCATTTAATTCTCAAAAATAGTAAGAACACACAAATCCTGAAAATAACAGAAGTATCACTGAAGAGAATGAATTACAGGTCATCAGTGGCACAAGATCTTTTCTTGGGAAACCATTTGCTGGACAGACATCAGCGCAGGACATAACACTCATAATTTAATTTATTATGTGATTGCAATAACTTTAAACTCTGTTCAACAGTGATAGTCAACTTCTTTTTACACAAATACAAACTGTGACCAATGTTTTTCTTATCGAGCAATTTGTAGTTATAAAGCTAGTAGATAAAGGAACTACTTCAGTTCTTGTGGTTTATTCAGTTACTTTTATGCTCTTCATTTTGACATCAGTTAGACATGGTGAAAGCAGCATGTCACAGTTGAGATGACAGTTAACAATGGTAAAACAGTTAAGTTGCCTCAAGCTGACTCTTTTGAGATACAGACCATCCTTGATGTTCATGTCTAGTGGTTTGCTACCACTGAAAAAGCTGATGGATGATATGTGGTAGCTGGCATTACAGTGCATTGAATTATTTTCCCCTGATGTGCTTGAGTCGGAAGAATTTTATACACTTGAAGTACTACACTGAAGTGAAGGGAAACATTATCAATCATTAAAAATGCCTTGAATTTTAAGATACTTACAGAGTGAAAAAAACACTGTGATTGATCAAATAATTTATACTCAATCAACCAGGAAGAAAATCTAAGTTTGCTATTTTTTTTTTCCTTTTTCCATGGGATGTGTCCATAAAAAGCCTGCAAATTCTTTGAATGTGTATGTGAGTATCATGGATAAATATTTGATCAAATCAATCTGGAAGATAAGTCACACTATTTTGCAAGTGTTCAGTATACCTTCTGCTAAATGAAAATGATGATAGGATTTCAGTAAATGATCAGAAGCCAGGTTCTTTTTCTGCTCTTCAGCTGAAGGAATGTTGCTTTCAAGGGAATGGGAAACTTGGAGATATTGAGATTTTCAGTCATCAACATCCTAAGAAATTTATTATTTATTTTTTATTATTTGTTGCTGAGATTGCTATCTCAGAATTTGAGATGAATCTAGCTTTTGTCTCTTTTTGGAAAAAAAAACCAAAACAAACAAAAAAAAAAAAAAACCCAAAAAAAAAAAAAACAAAAAAGCTGGGCAAGAAGCATAAAAGCAGAGATTTTTGAAGTTTAGAAAGAGGAATTAAAACACTCATAATAATTACAGATTAAAGATTAATCTCTTCTGAAGCACATTTGTATTTGAAAATAGGACATTGTTCTATCTGAGCAGATGGAATCACAGAGTTAAAAAAGTACTTTTTCAGAAACACAAGGTCCTTTTATTTTCCACTGCACTTGATGCTGTGTGAAAGAGCTCTTTTGAACACTTGAACTGTTGAGTAGAAGTTTAAATTTGCCACTTTTTAGTTTGAGAAAATGGGCCACCACTGAAATATGGCACTAAATTTAGTTATGATTTATCTTTATTCAACAGTGGTATTATGATTGGAACAAGATATTACACTCACTAGCTACGTTCACTGTTTTGCTCTAAGGAAAGAAAAGAGATTGACCTAGATTTGTGGATTGATACAATGGGCAAAACATTGCTCAATATCAGTAGGGCCCAATGTACAGAATCAGAAGGTCTAAGTCCATTGAACTACAGCATCATGTCTGAAAATGTTAATGAGTCTCTTTCTATCAAAAAAATCCCTAATCTAACAAAACCAAAAACAAACAAACAACCCCCCCAGAAAAACCCAAACAAACAAACAAACACCCAAAAATTGGTTTAAGTGAGCCAAACTTAAACCAGTAGCAGTTTTATCAACATTTCAAACAAGGGATCACTAATTAAATCTGTAAGAGCTTATAGGCTTCCCATAGTCTTGTAACACAGGAAGAGGCATAAAGAAGAAAGAACAGAATATTGTGGTTTTACTTTTCTGCCTCTTTTAGAGTCTGGTCTATTTCCAAGAAAGGCCACAAGGGATCTATTATTTTCAGTGCATATTGGTAGGCCTGGACAGGTGTGGACAAAAATTGCTGTACAGAACACACCATGCATTTTCTTGCAAAAGGCATTAACAGCAACCTGTACTCATAGCAATATCCAGGTAGAACAAATGTGTTAGTGTGTTCATGGCATAATAAATAATAAAGAGAATATTAATATAAGCATATTAAGATATTATTAAGAGCATACTAAATGAGAAGATAAATAATAAGAAGAGCTGCAAACAACAAAAAAATCCTTTTGTAATCCTGTTTCCCGAAAATGTTGGCAGGCATGGTGGGCAAGTCTCTTCATCCTACTTCCTGTATGCAGTCATCTTGTACTTGATTTACTGGATTAAGCCATTAGTAGTTCTCAATGCTTCAAATGCAGATGTATCTATGTGTGCATTGGTATTATCAGCCCCAAATAACATTTGTAGTTTTTGTGAGGGCACATGACTGACTTTATCCTACAAATGTTTAATATTAGCTGACATAAAAGGACTGAAAAAGTTACCGAAACCAAAGTACATCTGGCACAAATTAAAAACAAAGAACTAAACCACTTATTTCAAATCAGCATTTGAGTAAGTATTTCTCCAATTTTATATAACCATCTAGAAAATATTTTTTGTAGTATTAGCAAAATAGTATACCAAATGCCAACACATAATTCAATTATTAGTTTTAAAATATAATTTTAAATCAAATTCTTGAACACTATGCTTACACAGTAGCAAAGAGACAGGTGGATGGCAATATACCTCAATACCTCACTATGTAATTGTAAACTGACAGGAGAAAACAGGAGAAAAAAAATATTTTTAAAGCAGTTATACCAGATGTTGCATCAATGTAGGATTTCTCTGCCTGCTGAAATAAAGCATGCTTTAGGATATTTGTTAAGGTCCTTGATCAATTCTTAAGGCATGGATTTAAAGAATGGTGGGAGGATTAGGATTTGTAAGAAATACAAATTCATTTTTCTGAATCCATTTATGCTTTTTTTTTTCCCCCTACAGTTTTAAGCCCTGAATTTGAGCTTCTTAAGATGTTTTTTAGCTTAACACTTATGCTACTATATAGAACTCTCTGTCCTTTATGTCATCCAGTATCAAAACTAATCATAGGAAAAAGGAATCTGGAGAAGGTCAAGAGAAGTTGTTATTTATTTGGCAGGCTCATTATGTAGTGAGTATTTTCCACTGAAGAAAGAAAAAAAAAAAATAGAGGAGCTGATGCTTTTGAGAGAAACACCAGATGCCTCCTCAAATTCTTTCATATATATTGACTGAGCTGACAGCACTCCCAGAGTAGTCTACAAGCTGGATGTAGATTTCTCACACAGGGAAGGGACTGCCATTTTTTTCCCTATACTTTAGGTAAGTTGAACCAATATACTTAAAATCATCAGCAATATTTACCGCTGCCAGCATGGAATGCACCAAAATGCATGAGATTTAGCCAAAATATCAAAATCTCATCTAGATTTTAAGTATATGTTGCAGTTTCCACAAAGTTTTTCCAACAGAATAAAATAAGAAAAAGAAAAAAAGTGCTAAATTATAGACATACTATTCTTCTACTAGAATATGTTTCTTTTGTACTTGTTTTATATTTAAAAAAAATAATAAATATATATTTCTGGGATATGTATATATATTTTAACATGATTAAATAATTTTACATGGCTTGACTATACATAAACTTCTAAGAGCACATTGACTCTTTTAGAAATCACTTCATCTCAGTTTCACAGATGGGAATCAATATATCTTCTAGGTATCCTTGGACAAAAATATTCATCTTTAGTGATAAAAATAACATTAAGGCTGTAGATGCTAATAAATTGTATGCTTTTAATGATATTGTGTATTAGTTAAATTATGTTAAATTAGCAGTGCTTATGTCCTCTTCTGTGAGGTTACCTGCTTTAATATATAAGGCAATTAAAAACTTTGAAGTGGATATGTAGAGTTTAATTTTGCAGAGAATCTTAAAAATAATTTTACTTTCAAACATTTAGTTATTACAATACAAATAATTTTTATAGAAATTGGCTGTGTGAAGGACTTCTGAAAACTTGGATTTTTTTCCTTTTATTCAAATATTTTAAAATAAAGACATTGACAATGTTCCACATTTTTTTTTCAGTGTTCATAAAAAGTCACCTTCTTCTCACCTATTCTTTTCTGGTGTGACAAAATAGCTATAGTGTGTGCATCAATACAATAAAGGAGTACCAGAGGAAGAAATTGGTCTGTAAATCTCATTAATTTGGTGATTAGCACAAAGAGAAATTATCCACATGCTGAAGCACAACATTATTCTCTTACAGAAGGACAAGAAGGGTGAGCTGCTATTTGGTATGCAGTATGTTAAATCCATTTCAGTAAACCAAGTGTGTAACATTACTCAAAATTTCTTTTGTGGAAAAGAGCTACAGTATGCTGACATTACTCAGCTTTTATCTTGTTCAGCTCACAGACATTGACACATAAATTATCCCATATTCCATGTCTTTGTTGTATTAAAAATAATAATAAAAGTTGTTATTCCAGAAATGAGCTCAAATTCTTTCTTGCTAAATATAATTTGAAATGAGCAAATATTTATTTGAATGTCAGGAAAATATTAGTAAGCCCAGTAGTCACAAACTTCCTTCATTGTATCTCTAGCGCATTTATGAAAAAAGGGTAAGAATGTTGGAGGCATGAATCCTTGAAAATACAGTTTAAGTCAAAATGGAAGTGTGCAGTCTTAATTGCCAGTAATTGAATAGAGGTTTTTTGTTGTACATTTTGCTTATTCAAACTTTTGCAATTTCAAAGAATCTTAACCAATGTTCCAAGAAATATATAAACCTCAGCAAAATGTTTTCTTCAGTGCTGTAGAGCTAATTGTCTGGTGGTCTAGGAAGAGCATTTCATCGGTCTATCCACAAGACATCAACAGAACTGCTCTCAAACCTATTATTTTAGTAACTGAGCAAGAAGATAAGAACACGTTAAGAAAATAAGAAGGCTTATAGACAAAAGGCATGAACACTGCCTTTTTTTCCTTGTTGCTATACTAGCAGAAGTGGGCCACAGCTTCAGTCCTGTCAAGTACTGGACAGGACCTGATGCAGATTTCACCTCAGGGGCAGTAAGACAGTGCAGCCTGGAATCCGTATCTTCAGATAGCAAAACATTAAGCATTCTAGGAGCAGAGAACTGTAATGACTGCTACAGTTGTTAAAGCCATAACTCCCAGATGGCCAGGGAAATCACGGCAGTGGTATTTTGATTGGTGATGGCAATACCCTTGTCCAAGTTGGCAGTGGCTGCAGCCATGGGGTTATCTACAGAAGTGCCATGGAAGCACTCATGTGAGCAAGGGAACAGCTACACCAACCTGGGAACAGGATCCAAGGTAGAGCTCTGACAAATGTTTGACGTATACCATGTTTGAGGAATGGAGTACTGAGTAAGTAGAAAATTCAGTTATTCTTCTTAGCATCCACTTCAGTGGCAATGGCAACAGCTTGACTGTGAATCTGACACAGTTGCAAAATTCACTCATTTTTAACATGGATTTTAGAAGAGAACTGTCCACTTACTGATTAAGGGGGTTTTGAGTGTTGGGGCTAATATAAAGCACATCCTTTGTGAATGAGCTGTGGCCACCACTGAGCATTATCCCACTGAGAAAAGAAATGTATCTGATGGAGAATTTCTAGATATTTCAGACTGTATGTGGAAAAGTACTTATAGTATGCTTCCATAAGAAATCTGAATTCAATAGGAGGGTGGAAGTGTTTGAAACTGCAAAGAAATTACAGCTATCAAAAAAAAAAAAAAAGCCCAACAACAGCAACAACAACAACAAAACCAAAAAAAACCCCCAAAAACCCCTAAGAATCTTCTGTCTAATGTTGATACCTAAAGAATGAATACCTGAAGAAAAATTTTTACATTAAAGCTTTTTGCCTTACCTTTTTTCCACTCTTCCCACCTTCTTCACACTAAGCATGTCTGTCATTTTGCTTCCAAACTATGGCAATAAATCTGCATTCATCTGTTTCTAGGGGAATATTTTTAATATGGAAGACACTTATTCCCACAGAGAGCAATTCTTGGATAAGAATTAGGCAATGTACCATGCCAGAATAGCTGTGGCAGAGATAGCAAAGCTGTCCTGATGGACTTACAATTGCTTTGAATTTTTGTTTCTACAGAATAGAGGATTGACAAAGTGAAACAACCTCTTACCTAGGAATAGAAGTAACAGGTGGGGAAGTGACAAAACAGCCTCTGAAGAGAGGAGGAAGTTGAGGTTTTACAATAGAAATATATATATAGATATATAGAAGTCAAGTTTCTAGGAAACTGTTTGTGACATTGATCTTAGAAACTGAAGTGGAGGGATAACAGATCTCAGTTGGGAGCAGGGCACCAGAGTCAATTAGACAGATGTGCAAGAAGTTTAAGAGGTGTGGAATAAATTTTAAAACAAATATTCAGGGTTTTTTTCAAAAAATTAAGGAGTTAAAAGTGACAGGAACTATCTATAGCTATTTATGGACCTGAACTTTATAAAGGGTGAAAATTCCTTGGGAAAAATAGATACTTTGATTAATTCACTATCTACTGGTATTATACCTAATACATGGGCAACAGGCAGGAAATTAACAAAGAGAATCTCACCAAACTGTAAGTTAGTGAAGATATTCAAGTCTCACACTTTGTGCTGTAGTGTTGTGTATGTAAGACGATACTGGCAGAACAGAAAATCTGGATTTCAGGAAGAGTCCTTCAAGAAAATCGATTCCCTGCAGAACATAAAATATTAAGAACAGAAGTGGAACACTTATATCTTGGACCAAAGTTTTTCTCTTATTCCTGTTTAGGTTTTTCAAGTTAAGATCTTAAACTGTCTAATTGTTACAGAAAAAGCTTTATTACCACACAACTAATTTTGTCTGGTTGCTTTTGGTTTTTGCCAGACTATACATACCATCACCAATGATTTCAAGGCAATGCTCCCATGGGTATGGAACTTTGAGATAAATGTTTATTAGGATGAGATATGATTTGCATAGAATATCTTATCTCTCAAAAGCGTACCTGAAAGCTTGAGAGCAGCCAGGGCTGTGATCCAGGTGAAACCCTTTTCTAACACCAGGTCATGTAAAAGGCAGCAAAAGGGACAGTAGTCAGAACGAGTAAGCTGATGACATCTAGCTTTGGATGTTTCTTTCAATTTCCCAGTCGCTGTTGGGTAGCACCATTACAGACAGCATAAGGAAGTTGGTTCAGGTGCCAATTTCATGGAATCCCCTGAATCAAAGGTGTTATCCATACATATAACTTATAATAGACATGGTCTTTCATTCAGTGTTTCTAACAGTTTTGACAACAAAAAGTTGGTCTTCATCATAGCAGGCACTGAGGACAGGAGAGGAGGTACTGTTTTGCCATTTTATACAATCTTAATGTGCCCATATCTTGAGTTTTGGTCTCTGTATCCCAGGATTTTGAATTTACTCATGAAAATTAACAACTGTAATAGTAGTTTACTCTTTCCCATTAATAGTAGTCAAAATAGAATGCACCTGTGTGTAAGAGTGAAGGTTAGATAATGCTAGTGCCTGTCTAGCTGTCATTTGAGCTCAGTGTAGAACAGAACTTTTACTTACACTAATTTTAGGTGTAAAGTTAAGTGATAAATTGTTTCCTACTTAAGACAAATGTTGGAAGGTTGTTAATTGATTCTACCAGAAGCAGGAATTCAGGCATGAATGAGATCTTACAACTGGCTGCTTTCACCTACTTATCTCTTCCTAGATATTTATGCTTTCTCAGCTGTAGCTTGAGCATACAAAGATTTCAACTGGCATTTGGGACACATGAGAGGTGAGAGCTTGAGAGAGAAAATTACAAGTATAGCAGAAATAAAACTATTCAGGTCAATCGTATGCAGCAAATTTCCAAACATGGGGAATTAAAAACTTGTATAGATACCATTTTAGAAGTCTTATTATTGTTTCTGAACTGTTGAATAGAAAACCAGCATGAACCTCCAATGCAGGAATATGGGCCTTTGGGGGAAAAAAAACAAAAAAAAACCCAAAAAACAAAAACAAAACCAAAAACAAACCCAACTAAACAAAAAAAACCCCAAAACAAACAAACAAACAAAAAAAACCCTATAAATTCTACCTGTCTGTCAACTGCTGGGCTGAATGTCAAAGAAAATCTCCAGTAAGTTTGTATGGCGGAGCCCAGGCCCAGTATTCTGGATGTGGATCACCAGGGATGAGCAGAAGGATGGAACACATCCCTTGGCCTGCTGACAGCACTCCACCCTGTGCAGACTGGAATGTGATTGGTTTTCTTTGCTGCAAGTATGCATTGCTTGTTAATACTAATTTGGAATTTAGTAGGACCCCCAGGTCTCTTCCCAAGTGGTTGTCCCCCAGTGCTTGCTGGCGCCTAGGTTATTTCTCATCAGATGAGGAGGATATTGAAATGGATATACCCATGCATGTACTCATGAAAGACTAGATTAAATTCTTTCACACTACCTGACAAAAATCTTGTGTACAGGTAAATGTGTTTATACATTAAAAAATAGATTTCATGTTATAAGGAAACATATAAATAATCCCTCCATTGTTGTAATAATAATAATAATTAAAAAAAAAAAAAAAAAAAAAAAAACACTGAGGCTGACAATGCACTGACTGGCAATACTGATTTTTTTAAAAAAAATTTTATTTCTAAAATCANTAGGAAGTTTTATGGGGGTTTTTGGGTTTTTTATTTTTTTTTTTTTTTTTTTTTTAATTTTGGATCCAAACCCAGTAATTCCTAGAATGATTATAAGCTCACTAAATACCCTGTCACTAATGGGTTGACTTCAATAAATGAGTTAGGATGGCAGTATTAAATCCTTTGGGAACTCAGCAATTAAGCCAGTATATGCAATTTACTAGACCAAAGTACTTCATCCAAATCCTATCAGTAAAAAGCATTTCGCTCTTTTTCACTTAAGATTTCTAGACGATCCTCTTGAATTCTAAGAGGGTCCCAACATTTCATTTTTCCCTGCAAATCTGGGTCACCCAACCCACAGTACTTTATTTAAGTGTAGGATGTAGAGTTATTTCTAGACTTCCTTAAGTAACTTTTCCAGCAGTAAGTTTTAATATGCCTTAGAGCATTAGCGTAAAAATATGGCAAAAATTTAGCTTCGCAATTTTTTCTCCATGTGTATTTTTTACACTAAAACTCATATAACTAGATAATTCCACTGACATTGTTGTTAAATTTGCCTTTATCCATCTAATACGAAGATTTTTTTTTTTTTTTTTCCTCACTCTCAGTGACATCTGGACATACAGAAGTCTTGAACTGGTAGGAGATAGAATTCTTTGAAGACTATATAAATGCTATTAATTAAATAATGTGTCAATCAACAGTGTTCTAATTATTTTTTTATTCAGTTATCTTTTTTTTAATCATTATTGACTGGTTTGTCCCACATTTCCTATCAAGAAACTGGTCACAAAAAAAAACATGGGGCAGAGCACAGTAAGAACAGTGTTTCTGAAAAATGTATCTGTTTGTGATTGGAATGCCTCTGTCAAATCTCTCAAAGACTCTGTTAACATGACATTCTAATTCTGTTAAAATATCAGCAAGTTTAAATATATTGTTAATGCATGTGTTTCACCTCATATAGTGTTGGAATGAATTTCCTCTAATTTTTCTGTTATGCTGTAAAAAATAATGATATTTAGGATGTCACAAAATACGCTAATGTTGGGAATCCAGATTTTATTTTTTAATTATTTAAAAAGCAGCAATGGATTTAGGCCAGGACTCTGCATGTCTTGGACTTTAGCAAAACCTGGAATAAGCCAAATCAACTGGACATAACTAACATTTACAAGCAATGAAAATTCACACCACATTTAACTTTTTTTTTTTTTTTCTATTTATTTTAATGTGACAGATAGTAAAGGAAGCTTAACTATGGCTTTTGTAACAGCTTTCCTGTTATTCAGGCTTCCTGGGCTTGGATAACAGTTTATTCCAGACCAGTCCGGCTTCCTTTGCTTGATCATGCAGCAAAGTCATAATAATCCTATTGGTAACATTACAGGCTGTTGCTATGGAAATTAATGTATTATCTCAGAAAAATGACAGATGGGTTGAAGAGGGAACAAGCCCATACTTAAACACTGATCCTTACACGACTAACTAATCCCTAAACGGATGTCACTTAGAGAACAGCTAATTTCAAAGACTTTACTGAAACCATGTGACTAAGAGGAATGGCAAGGGACAGAGGCAATGCTAAGTATTTTGCTCCAAAATAGTCGCATTATCTCTCTTTTATTTCCACTTGTTTGTATTGTTTTTCTCTTAACATGTTCCAGACAACCTGTAGTAGATCAGGAACCATCAGGAGATAGCAGGAAATAGCAGCATTGTGAGTGCAGCTTAATAATAATAGCTTCTCCTCATCTCCCCCTCTGTGAGTGAATTGTATAATTAAAAAAAGTAGACAAGGTATCATCAATGCAGTAGTTATCATTTGCTGATACAATTCAGATATTTTTTAATCCCCAGAAATTAAAGAAAGGCAATGTGCCATTATTCTGCCATCACACACAAGTCTTTAATAATTGAAGCTTATTTTTCCTCTTATTTTAAACAGAAAATATTTGGGCTTTTTGTCCATAACAGTGTAAATCAGACTAAATTACGGAGGGTACAGCATATAACAAATGGAATTTGCACAAGAAGGCCAAAACAAGAGTGTAGGTTACTAAGTCCTCTGGGACACACATGTTAATAGCAAAATGGATTATGATAGTCAAATAAAAAATACATTGATTTTTAAGGGAGAAAAGGATGACAATTGCATGAAAATTTTGTTTAAGACTGACAAGTGATGGCTGCTTTTTATTTACTATAGACTTTTTTGCTTCCTGAGAATACGGAAGGAAAAATACAAGAGTGGGATTTTTTTCTTCTGAAGCAATACTAAATGTCACCATTTGGATAATGTTTTCATCCAAATAATGTTATTGTTTTTTATGAATCACATAACACTTTCTTCTTTGGTGGTGATTTTTTAATGTTTCTGGCTATGAATAATGATGTTGGAACAACTTTCAAAAATATACTATTGTTAATTACTTAGAGAACAGAAAGACCTGTCTGTGCTTCTGGCAAAATACTGAGTATTAAAATTATCTTCTCATAATTCTCTGAGTAGCAGCAGGAATAACTAGATATGAAAATGTATAAATCTGAGTCATATCAGGAGATAACACATCATTTAAGAATTATAACAAAATATGTATCAAAACAGGGATTTAATTTAAAATCTACAGAACCCAAAGCCAAGTCCTCAAATATGTCATAATTTTGTTCACAAAAAAATAGTAATTCCCTAAGGAAAAGTTTTTCTTTGAATTACATGGAGAAAAAAAATTAATATAGCTATGAAAGATGCATATTTTAAAGGTTATACTCTTTCATATAATAATACTTGCAGTGACCTTCATTTTGACTTAAAATTCAATTAAAGAAGGCAAGCAAAACCCCCCACAACCCACACTCCAGAGAAAAGCTGAGTATTAACAACAAGAAGTAATAGAAAACTTGGGTTGGTGGGCTGTGCCAGATGTTTGTTGTGCAACCACACATATCCTGCTCTTTGATATCTTTGGAGATTTGGTTGGTTGTTTGGTTGGTTGGTTTGTTTGTTTTGCGGGGGGGAGGGGGGTTGGTTTTGTTTGGAGTTTTTTTTTTTACTGTCTGTTTTTTGTTTTAGTTTTATTTTCATGCCAGGTTAATCAGTTAAATATAGGAGATGCTAAATTTTGCATTTTTATTTAAAAACGGACTAGGGCCACAAAGGAATATAAGAGAATGAGTCCCAATGGACTAGTGTTGTTTCTGCTAGGTGAAAGTCACAGACAGCTCAGAGCCATTAGAAGTACAACATAATGTTCCAGTTGAGCAGAACGCAAAGCAGAAATGCAAAGAGTGTAACGGAAAAGGCAGCACAAAGTGGATCTGGATTTTCTTTATTGCTCCCTGTAAGAGGAAAGAATTTCTCTATTTTATCTTTTCTTATATAAAGGCTGAAATGTTGTTATATGGGTCAAGAACGGCATTAGTAATAGTTCTTTGATCAGATTTTCAATTTCTGTTTCAAAAGGAATGGTAATATTTGGTCCTGTCAAGGCAGATATAGCAATCAAATATTTGTGACACTATTAGTTGTTGATTATATGCATTTCTTCCAGGAAGCAAGTATGCAGGTCATTTAAATATGAAATAACATTTTTGGTAAGTTAACTTCTAAGAAGCAGAGCATCAACAGATGTGTTGACAGAAGGAAACAAAGAGAGGCAGGAGGAATTTAGTGTCAAAAGTATTTATTATGCAAGAAGTAGAGTGGAGACTTTGGCAAATCATACGCTGAAGCTGCCCTGTATTTATGAGCAGCATTGCCTGGATATCTTTCAAACTGTTACAGGAATGCAAAAGAGACCTCATGCCTTCATGCCTCAGCCGTACTTCAGGATAACAAAAGGGCTCGGCAAATTTTCTGACCTGAAACATCTTACAAGCAAATAGCAAACAAAAGTTACTAATGCATTTAATTGAACTTTTTTTTTTTTTTTTTAATAAATACATAGTCAATGAATTAATATTTTACAGGTTTAAAGCCAAATATTCTATAAGTAAGTCTGCAGTGTGATATCCTGAAATTTTGGGATGATTCATAAATTCAGAGAGGTTTAGGTCAGAAGGGCTGTATGATTTTTTCATGCTGGATTCACAGCAGAAGAGCTTAAGATCTTCATTACTTATCCTAATTTATAAGGCAGAATTTTGATAAAATATCTTATATGAAGTGTCAGTACAATGAATCCAGAACAAAACATTGAAATGAGTAGAAGCGTAAAAAAAAAAAATAAAAAAAAAAAATCCAAAAACTCACAAACCAAAAACCAACAAGAAGAGTCATAGTCATCCCAAAACAAACAGAAATAAAATAGTATTAATCCCCAAAGTCTAAAAAAACCTCAAATAAAGAACTATCAGATAACAGCTTGCCATGAATAAACCATTATTTGAAGGGGACTAGATTGCATATGATAATAAAAATGTCTATAGACCAAAAGCATTGATGTCTGTACTGGACAACCTGGTAGAAGCCATGTAGGAATAGAACTATGTACCTTGATATAGGACGTTCTGAGGAAGATTCAATAATGACTTCACTACAGAAAGTCTTGAATCAAAGTCTGATGAAGTATCATGACATGTTTTGGATAAGAGTTATCAGGATGATGCTTAGGTTTCCAATAAACTTTTATAAGCTGCCTTAAAATAAGCTCTTAAAGAGAATAGGTCACCATAGCCAGAGGGTGGTAGCTGCCTCTGATTTGTAACATAAGGTTTTCAGGGAGAAAAAGATAGAAATAGAAAATCAAACATACAAACAAATATAAGTATTTTACAGCAGAAAATTCCCACAGAGCTCTTTAGGTACTTGTGCTGTGCAAAATACTACTCAAATTACTAATAAATAGTGTGGAAAAGGGGAATTAGAATGGTAACAACAGCATATTTAGAGTACAAAATTAGAACTGACTACAAAGATACTCAGAGGAATCAGAGTGAATGACTGGGTGATAAAAATGACAGTCAAGACTCAGTACTGATAAATGCAAAATAATGCTCATGAAGGGAAAAACAGTCACCATTACACTTATACCATGATAAGCTTGAAAGAATGATTAGCATATAATTCGTTCAGAAGAGGTCTTTGTGTCATTATGGATGTAGCTATGAAAATATCAGCTTATTATACAGAAGCAGTCAAAAACTCAAGTAAGATATTTTGGATTAGTTGGAAATAAAATTAGAAAAAATAAAATTATTTTGCTGCATTGGAATTTCAATCTTTGTTGGATCTGAATCTTGTATATTTGCTATAGCTTTAGCTATCTTACTCTAAAAGTCATGTACAAGATCCAGAAGTGGTGCAAACAAACAGAACAAATCAGATAAATAGGGAGTTTCTACTTGACAAAAATTAAACATTCCCTGGTCATTAGTTTAGAAAAAACTATATTCACAATATATACAAAGCTGTCTGTCTTCCAAAAATGAACAAACAATGTTTATTCTCAATTTTTCATCAGAGTTGATTTTATAGCTGCTGTAGAATGATCAAAAAGCTGTTATATGAAACTGTTTTGCACATATGTATAATAGGTCTTTGGAATTAATTGTTACAGGTAGCAAGTATGAAGAGCTCATAAATTATTGAGCAAATTAATTGAAGAAATGCCCATGTATCAAACTGTGACTGCAGCCTCAGTAATACTGAACTGGACTCCCCTCAGTAGTGGGAAGTCTCAGGATCACCATCAACCAGATAGCTGAGCCAGGAGAGAAGTATTCACTGCTTCCCATACTCCTAATTATTTATCACAAGGCACAGAAAGAGGCAGAAGACCTTTACCCTGGCCTAGTATAGTGGTTTTGACATAAGGGACAAGCTATAGGAAAGTTTTGCTAGCGTGGTATAAAAACCCTGATCTCAAATACACAGCAGTCAACAGCAGGAATCCCATTACTGTCAGAGGCTTTGACCCAGACCTACACCTTCCTCTCCACCCTTGAACTGCCATCATCTGCCTGGAGGCACAGGAGGAGCAGCAGCCCAGCATATCATTAAATTTCACTGAAGACTTTGGGAAAGGCTTCCACAAGGTTGTTCTTGCTGGCTGAATTCCACACAACAGGATAACCCTCTTTGCCAGCAGTGCTCAGCAAGGGATGCACACATGAGATGTAACATCGAGGGGAGTGACCTTCAGGAGACATCTCTCCTCTGTGCACTCTTTAGGCACTATGTATTTTCAGGACCTGTGAAGAGAGGATAAATTAAAGCAGTCTTCAGAATTTAAAGTGTAACAGCATGGTGCAGATTATTTTTTCCGTCAGATCATTTCCTAGCTGGCTTTCTGGCATTCGTCAGTTTTGTTCTTTGTGTCTGCTTCATCCAGGGTGTTTACATTACAGGAGTATCACACAGACATTATGTGTATTTGGTTCAAGCAGGCTGAGGAACACAGATCTATATGCCTTTGCTCCTGTACTTATTCATAAGAGTAAAGACATCACAGAAAAAGAATTATACTATATTTTAAAAGGGAAACTGCTGGTTTAATTTAGCTCCATCTGCTTTAAGTATCTCTAATAAACATCTTGCTATAATATCTGTGTGCTAATAAATGCAAATTAAGATTCACTTAGAGACATGTACTCTTTCACTACAAACACCAGTGTAAAGAGCTCCCCTGCTTTTTAACATTTTGTGTAAAAGATTTTTTTAAAAAATCTTATTTATTGATCACAACTTTTATAATCAAACTGAAAGCTCAAACTTCTTTCTATTGCAAAGCCTAAGATCCCTGAAATTTGCTAAAATAGAACTGCAAATAAATAGTCAAGTCAAAATAAATATAAATTGTTTCATAATTTAGAAACAAGAATCAAAGGTTTTCCCCTACACACTCGTAAGCAGCTCTCAGCTTCTAAACCCATCAGAATATCAGTCTTCTTTTATGGGGCAGAGCATTGCTGAGCACTGTGTAGCTATGCCTTGAAGCAACGGCAGTGTCCTACATTGTACTACTAAACCGATCTCTTCTTCGCAAATGAGCGGGCAAGGACTGAAAGCTACTTTTGAAAATAATTGAAGGGTCTAGAAGGGATTTTGCAAAATACACTGAGATAGAAAATTATTTTTCTTTTTGAAGGGTCAAAAACTGCATTATCCTGGTCTGGAGTTTAGGTTGCCATATAGTGAAGCTTTGTAAGCTGATATTTGCTTGGGGAGCACTTTCTGCTGCTTGAACTCTTGCCCAGGACTTTGGAGGTTTTTAGGCAAACATGTTCCACCTACCTGCTTTGAGCATTAAATCTCCTCCAGCCGTACACAGAGAGAACTGGAAAGCATATGAGCATAGAAATATCAGGGTTTGTAGTCAACAGATGCTGAGGTGAGCCTGGATGCCGCAGTTCCAGCAGCTCATTCTCTTCTCTCACTCATAGACATCCCCATGTCTGCTCATGCATGGTCAAGGCATGGTCCCTAGCCACAGATGTCTTCAGTTTTCCATTGCTCACTCACAAGCAGCCATGTTGCTCTGCATCCCCTTTTTCTCCTCCACTCACCCCCCTCTGTATGTTGTGACATCTGTTTTCTTTTTGATCATTAGCAGTATAGTAACCTTGGCAGAAATCACTTTAATCATAATTTTCCTTTAAAAAAAAAAAAAAAAAAAAAAAAAAAAAAAAAAGAAAAAGCTTTACTGAAACTTCAAACAGATGTTTTATGAGACATTTCTGACAAAGTCAATACAGATATCTTTCAATTTTTTTTTTGAAAAATAATAAATTAAAAAGCATAAAAATAAAATGCATAAAAACATTCATGTTTTTCTGGGTGGTTTGCATAATCAAGCTCACTTCAGAAAAATGCTATCATCTTTTAATTTTCTTTAAATCTAGAAAGATTTGAGATAAATTATTTTAAAACTGTAGCATGAGTACAAAATATAAAAAGTGTAGTCTTATTTAATGAACAATTTAACAATCATAATGACTAATAAATGCTGGTTATGTTTTTTGGAATTTATTGTTAGTCTTTTATGTTTCAGGTATGTGTTTGCACCCTCTAAAAAGGAAAGCATTTCTGGTTTTAAATCAATCTGCTGAGAATATGAGAGCTGTTTATTTTTTCTTGTGCTCATTTGCATCAGAATAGTTGTGTCAATACCCACATCCTAGGTTAAATTATCTCAAAGATTTTCAGTTTTATTTTTTTGGCATACTGAGTCAGTTCCCAATGGTGGATTTTTTCTCTCCCCATATTTTTCCTTGCTCTTTATTTTCATTGTAACTTGTCTGCACAAGTAGCCTTGGTGACTTTTGGGAGTTTTTGATGTTAGAACTGTTTCCATGTCGCTAAACAAGTTGAGAAATATTTTCAAGTACCATCAGTTTCTTCAGAACAGTCTTGCACAGACACAAAAAATGATTCTTCTTATTGCCACATTTTCAATCTGTACTTTCACAGTTTTAAATGCAGTTGAGTATTCCTCATTTTACCTTTGTGCCATGCAGAAAAATGGCAGTATTTTGATTGATCTCTATAGAGATTTTGTACAACAAAGTCAAGTCATTCAGAAAGAATAAAATAAGGACCAATAATTTTCTATTTTTCATCTGAACAACCTATAATAGTAGTGAAAATGCCTTCTTACATAACACTGAAGTTATCTCCTAAGACATCAGTTTATAGAAATCCTATGAATTATAAACTGTGAGGATGCTCTCCTTAAAAAATTCCATTTACATACATGCGGTATGATAGTGTTAAAAACATCACGGGGGAAAGGAAACACCAAGTATTTGTAAGCAACCTTTCAGAACTGAAATTGTAAAATTCTGGATGCAGAAGGTAACTTTTAAACCTAGAATCAGTTGCCTCCACATGTGGATTCAAACAGCTTATATTTACATGATGTGAGAAAGGAAGTTTGAAATGCTTCTTACTTTGGAAAAATCTGTGTATGTCTTCAGGCACTATAGTCACAGTTAATTTAATCTTTGTTCAGGTGCAATAACTACAAAAATGTGCTCTTCCTGCAACACAGTATTTGCATTTATTAACTAACGGGGCTGCTTATAACAGAACAATTGATTCCTTTTTCCAGTAGAACATACATTATATCTTCTCTCAGAAATTCAGTTTAATTAATCTAGAGTTATAATTTCTGTGGTCTTCCAACTTTTTAAGATGTTTTTGCATCTAGTTATTAGCTGGAAACAAATGTCATACATTTAGCACTATACATTTCTTCAAAAACTACTTTCCCACTTCTTTTGGTGAAATTGTTATGCAATCAAACAATGAAAACTGAAGTTGTTTGGCCTACATGAAAAAAAAAAAAGGTGGGTAGGAAAAACACATCTGAAGTACTGATGAGATGTCGATTAACGAGTATACATTTCTTTTTCTCATGTAGGTAACAGCAGACAAAAAAAAAAAAAAAAAAAAAAAAAAAAAAAAAAAAAAAAAAAAAAAAAAAAAAAAAACAAAAAACCACTATTTTTTATTCAAATGACAAACTGTAAAAATAATACTACTATCCCTGATTTATTTGGTAAGGCCAGTTATGATGAGTTTACCAACTGATTTGACCAGAAAATATTTTGAAAACCTGAAGCTATGCCATTAAAGGAGTTATTTACACAGGAAATGAAAATTATGATTTCAGTAAAGTCAGACTTGATTGTAGCTCTGAACTCCTAGATTTTGTTGTTAGAACAGTGTATTACATCTCTGACATACATACTAATTCTAGTCAGATTTTTCTTTTTCTAAAATATTTTGTCATTCATGGATTTAAAATAACATCCACCATATAATCTTTATTTCATTTTTCACTTAGGGGTTTAGTCTTGACACTCAATATCTCTGAAATCTATATTAGACTTTTCTTGGTAGAGTTTCATTATATATGAAAGCCTTATGAAAAAAGTATAAATTTTCTGGAAGTTTAGGGTTGTGGGTTTTGGTTGTGGTTTTTTTTTTTTGTTTGTTTTTGTTTTTGGTTTTTTTTGTTTTTTGTTTTGTTTTGTTTTGTTTTATTTTGTTTGTGTGTGTGTGTAGAGGAAATGCTTGTTTGCTTGTTTCTCAAGATAAATGTAATTACATCTTTGCTGTAGAGATATGTCATTCCAGTTTTATTTAAGACACTTCATAATGCAAAAAAATGTAAGAGAAGAAATGAACTGTCATTTGCTATCAAGTTCTTGAAGTACATAAAATGCTTGACATGAGAACAGCCATTTTTCTCATGAAGTTAAATGGAATGTTTTATTGACCATTGCTGAGAGACACTCAGAAATTTTCAACTTCAATGCCCATTTTCCTTAAATTCAGATTGTTGGTATTTTGGACTATTAGTCACCAAATAAAGGTCAGGCATAGTTGCTGTCCCATTATTGCATGCTTAATGTAACACATATAAGAACAAAACTAAAATATGTTGTGTATAGCTATTGTCTCTAACTAAATCTAGTAGACAAATTTATAAAAACAAGTAGTTGACAATTTTCTGCTCATTTACATTCTAAACAAAAAATATAAGGAAACCCAAATTAGCTTTTTTAATAGGCAGTATACATGGAAAAAAATTGAAAGAAGATAGTCAATCATTGCTTGTATTAATGCACTCCTCTATGACATTTTATGCTAACTGACACAAATAACACTTATATTTGTTCTTTTGAAGCTACTGTAGAGCAAAACTGAGCACTAAATAAGAAAGAAGGACTTGGTTAACAAGTAGGAGAGTCATATGCAACCTGTAAAAATTGTTATTTCTACCTCCCATGAGGACTGAATTTCAGTGTATTTGAAATCCCAATCTAAGAAGACGACAAAACTGTCTGTTATTACTGAAACCAACAGGCCTTTTTCTTGATTTCTTGCAAATCCTTTTAGTGCTACTGTAGTGGGAAAAAGACTTTATCTTGCCTTAAGGCAATAGCTGTCAGAAAGGAATCCTCAGAGAATGTATGGCTGCTTTACCCAATAGCACAAAGGAGAGATAGGTCAATAGGATTTGCCTGTTAGCACCTGACATAGAATCCTCTTTCTCCCATCATTACCTTATCCTTCCCCCTTCACTACTTTCAGATTGCTGGATGGGAAAGGAGAAAGCAGAGAGTTTTGTTTCTAGAGACTTAGATATCATGTCTCCCTGAATTATTATTGCCGGTTAAGATGCTAATTTCCAATCTTATCTCTGATTTGCACCAGTACATGACACTTCCCAGAACAGGGTTATATTTTAAGATTTTCTTTCTAAATTTTGATGCTGTTCAGGACCTCTTTAATTCTTTATCACTTCGCAGTTAAAATGGTGTTATTTGTTCCACTTAATAATTTCTTTTCATTTCTTTTTAGCCATTTTGTCTTTAACTGCTATCAAATCTTTCTTCTCACTTAATTCAGGCACCAATAGAAATAATTTTCTTTATAATTTATTATTTTTAAAAAGTGAAAAATGTAGCAGCATTTAAGTAAAGATATAAGCATTTTGACACATTGTAGATTCCATTAAGCATAACATCAAAATATTATTGAAAGGATATTTTGATGTTGCTTTGAATGCTTCATAAAAACAATTCACCAAAATATGTGAAGTATATGTTTATGCAGTTTCATGTACTTTGGGGTGTTATACTCTGACACAGGGACAGAAAGAAACTCTATTAATATAATTTCTGAACAAATATTATCTTAAAAACATTGACCCTAGCAGAAAAAAAAGGTCACTTAGGCATTTCTCAACAAGAAATGAGAATGAATCAAATTACTCAAGAAAAAAAAAAAAAAAAGAGGAAAAAACTGTGCAATATACAACCAAGAGAAATAGAAAAATGCAAGAAAAGGCGGTCCGCTGGTCCACTGAACAGAATTTCAGCAGTTGACAATAATTCAGTTGCTGTAGTTTATAATGTTGATATGAAAAAAATGGTGTGTATGCAGTCAGATCAATGACCATTAATCATAAAATAGAAGAATTTAAAGATGAAATAACTCTGTAAGAACAGTCAGCCTGTCCTCTGCCCACACAGACTCCCTGAAAAATAATTTTAATTCACTTCATAGCATATAGAATATAGCTTTACTAACATGAAATCCACTGCTTCAAGGTTTTACAGTAAAAATCTGTACTGTTATAGTTTTTGTCCTTATCGTGTGTAACCTTTTCTTAAACTGATATCTCCCTACAAGATGGTGGTGACAGCTGTGTTTTCCATTTTTTAAATTACTCCTTTACATTCTTGAACTGTGGGACTGGAATTGAACACAATGCTCCATTGCTAGGGTTGAGTAGAGAGACAGAATCACCTCTGTTGACCTGTTAGCCACTTTTCCCAATGCACCCAAGATACCATTGGTCCTCCTGGATACAAGGGCATAGTGCTGGTCAGCTTGCAATCCACCAAGACTCCTGGGTCATTCCTTACATTTAAAACAAACAAAAACCAAAACCAAAACAAAACAAAAAACCCCAACCCCCCTCCCCCCCCCAAAAAAAAAACCAAAAAAAAACCAAAAAAAACAACCAAACAAAAAAA
>VWZN01008506.1:0-20430 GCA_013396955.1 Regulus satrapa
AGCACAGCCAGCCTGGCTCCAGGAATGAGCTCTGAGGGGGTTTTAGTAGGAATTGTTCCCTGGCAGGGTGGGCAGGGCTGGGCTGGAATTGCCAGAGCAGCTGTGGCTCCCCCTGGATCCCTGGCAGTGCCCAAGGCCAGGCTGGAGCCCCTGGCACAGTGGGAGGGGTCCCTGCCCACATGTCACCATGAGAGGAGGGAGAGAGGCCTCTGCCCCAATTAAGGGGCTAATGAGTATATTTTGTGTTCAGTTACTTCTGTTAAAATAATCTCTATGTTCTTGTTTTTTTTGACCATGTTTGCATTTCTTCTCCCCCCTTCCTCTCTCTGTGTGATTCCCTCAAACACAACCCCCTGAGTGAGGGAATTCCCTCAAATAGAAAGACTCTGTGGAGGGATTACGGGATGGGTGACTTGTTCTTTTCATGAGGCTTTGGTTCCCATTATCCACAAACTCTGGGCAACCTTCTCATTCCATATTTTGCCTTTGGAAGATCTGTTTTTCAACCAGAAAGATATTTACATCTTAAAAGGAAGCTTATCTTATATGAAACACAATTTTATCACTTCTAAACAGCGGCCAGACACCACAAATCTGAAATCCCTGCAGCAGAGGAGTATTCCCATCTCTGTGCCTGCTCCAAGGGTGAACTCTTGCCTCTGGAATTTGCTTCCTCCAAGAGTTCAGCCGAGCCAGCCTTCGTGGGGCTGGTGAGGAGCTTGGCTTTGGCAAGCCCCAGGCTCAGCTTAGCACATTGTTACAGGGAGCCATCCAACATCAGGGAAGAAAGGAGGCTGTCGGGCCAAAGTGGAAGTGTCTGGGTATTATTCCCTGGGATTGCCAGGATGTATTTTTAAACATGGAGAAATGCCCAGAAATGGTCTGTTCTGTGCATCAAAAAGGCCCAACCAGGAATATTCATGCGTGTGAATAAATACACATTCCTATGTGGATATCCCCTCCTGCTCCCGGCCTGGCCAAAAATGTCTAAAAATTAAAAGTAAATGAGAAGGAGAAAATGTTTCTGTGTTGTGCCAGTTGATCCATGTTAATTGATCCAAATCTCTGGGATCGGACCTTTTGTACAGAGAATTGTGTTTGGGTTGAGAAGGACCTCAAAGATCTTTTAAAGATCCTCAGGGCTGTGCCAGCTTCATCCCTGGCAGTGCCCAAGGCCAGGAGCACCCTGGGATGGTGGAACGTGTCCCTGCCCATGGAGAGGGTGCAACTGGGTGATTTTTAAGTCACTCCCAACACAAACCATTCCATGATTCCATGGAGAGAACTGGAGCAATTTACAGCACAAATTAATTTTTCCTGACTTTTTCCGGGTTCATTTTCAGGATTCATGTCCTGCTCCAGCTTTTCTTCAACCTCCTTTGCTTGGACAGCAGCAGGAGCCAGAACCCTCAGATGCCACCTGGTGCCACCCCAGCGTCTCCAGGATAAGGANTAAATAGAATTGTATGTAATTATTTAATAATCCTTTCAAAAAAATAATGTGAATATTTGCAGGCTGAAGCTGCTGATGGGGCAGGTGCTTCACTGAATCCCTTTTGGGGAGGTGAAGGCCACCCTGACTCACATCTGAGCAACATCTCAAGCAGAAGGGGAGCTCCTGCTCAGCTACAGTGACAATAATCTGGTTTCAAACCGCTCTCCATCCCACTAATTGGATGTGCAGGAATCTCTTCCAGTTCCCAGAGGAGTCCTGCAAAGCAGTTTGCCTTCCCCTCCCTCTCCTCCTCCCATCCTGTGGCAGCTCCAGCTTCAAAATTTCCGGGGACCCCTCTGTCTACAGGAGGGGTATTCCCCCTCACCCCAGGCTTGACCCAGGCTTTAATATGATTCCCTGATTCCTAAAATGAGGATTTCTTGTCCTAAAGAAGCTCGAGGGGGGTCTGAGGGTAGCAGGTCTGGGGCACCTCTGACATGGAACCAGAGCAGAGAGGACTGGGATGTGATCAAAGGGGGCCACTCTGGGTGGGATCATGGAAAACAGAGGGGAAAAAAATCCTGAAAATTGTCTTTGGCGTAACAATAATTTCAACCAAGGGGTTTTGTGTAATAATAACCAATGAGGATGATGATGGAAGGGGCACCATAGCTC
The DNA here is from genome assembly GCA_013396955.1 of Regulus satrapa. Classification (NCBI taxonomy): domain Eukaryota; kingdom Metazoa; phylum Chordata; class Aves; order Passeriformes; family Regulidae; genus Regulus; species Regulus satrapa. The sequence goes on from VWZN01008506.1 coordinate 2,111, forward strand.
AGGACATTCCCAGCTGGCCGAGGCAGTGATGGATTCTTGTGGTCTGGACATGCTCAGGAGGACTTTGGGCTTGTCCCACCATCAAATGTGCCCCAGCTGGACAAATGAAATCCTTATTTCTCTGTTCTGTGGCTGCTCCTGCTGTGCCTTCTGTCTAACTCCCTCAGATTCCTTTCAAGCTGACCACAATCCATGGAGTTTTCTCCTCCTTTTCTCAGTTTCATCCTGAGGGACATCAGCCTCATGTCCTTCCTCCAGCTCCTTCCAGAGCCAACCCCCGGCTCCTGGAGACCCCTGAGGATGCAGCTCTGTGGCTTTTTGGTGGAAAAGGAAGCTGTGCCTTGCTGGGATGTTGTACCAGGAATGCCAGGGAGATATTTGAGGAGATATTTGAGGAGATATTTTAATATATCCTGACTCAGATCCCGTTTTTTTGCCTTGGCACTGGGCTCCGCTAATCCCAGCCGTGTGGTTTCTAAGCAGAGCTCAGAGCATGGGCAAAACTGGCTGCAAAAAGCATAATCCAAGAGGGGGCAAATCCATGGAAATCCCTGCCACGGCTCTAGCCAAAAGCCACCTGCCCTCGTTGGACATCTGAGTCCTTTGCTGGATGTTCAGATTGTGCCAGGGAGCTGCAAGCTTGTCACAGGAGGGGTTAAACCGCCCACTTCAGGGGATGCTGAACACATTTCCACGTAAAAAATGAGGATAATTGGAGAGGGGCAGAGTGATGTCACCTTGGCTTGGGTGACATTCACCCAGGGAGGGGCTGGAAGAGACCTCAGACCCTTCCTGCAGCTCCCCCGAAGGTGCTACAAGAGACACAAGGCGTGTGAGGACTCTGCAGCCTCCCCACTCTGCCAGCAGCTGGGCTGGGATCTTAATCCACCTCCTTCATCTTCCTCCACTCAGGCCTTATTCCCAAAACAGATTTTTAAACCAGGAAAATTGGATTCAATACCTTCCAGGTATAGCCCAGATTAAAAAACAAAAAAAACAAAAAAAACCCCAAAAGCAAACAAAACAAAAAAACAAAAAACAAACAAACAAACAAAACCCCAAAAACCCCAAAAAACAAAGATGGGGACAAGATGTACCTGAACCTTTGTCAGGCTCAACATTCCAGCAGGGAATTTAAAAATAAGAAATAAGGAGTAACAGGCTCAGGAGGATCCCTGGCAGGCTAGGAACGGTGTGGGGAGAGATCAGCTCCAAGCTGGGGATAATTTTCCCCTCCCACAGGCCTCAGAAAAGCTGGAAAAATAAAAGATTTTCAAAGTTTCAAATTTTCAAAGAGGGTTTTTTCCAGGATTTTCAAAGTGAGGTTGTTCCCTCGAGTGGTTGTCTGTGCCCCCACGTGAGGTATATTCCAGGGATTGAATTCCCAGGAGTTGAGGTGTTAATTAAAAATATATTAAGGAAGGTGAAGCCTTTTTCCCAGCAGCAGCTTTTACATCTCAGGAGGAGAATTCAGCTGCTCAGGAAAATCCTGAAGGAAATTTTGCCTTCATCTCGATCCCCCTCATGCACCTGCCCCATGAAAATAAGTTTTGTCCTCTGGAAGGTTCTCCAGGTGTTTGAGGACTGGGAATTTCACTGCTGGAAGGAAGTTTCCCTCCTGCTGCCCACGCTGGGAAAATGTGGAACCCCCAGAAAACACCACCCTGTCCCTCCGTGTGTTCACCATCGTCCTGGGATATTCCCAGTGCAATTCCCTGCCTGAAAACTCCCTGGAAGCTCTTCCTGCTGTTCACTTCCACCTGCCACTGAAGGCCAGGAGGTGCAGTAAATATAAAACAGCCCCAATTTTATTTAAAACAACTGCAAAAAGAGGATCAGGGCTAATAAATTGCAGATTGATGAATACCAGCCTTGGCTGGGGAGTTCCATTAAATAAAAGCTGCAGTTTAATATTAAAAAAAACCAAAAAACTATGCTATCATGAGATGCTGTAACAAAGCATGACCCATTTTTAATCCATTATTTATTTTGTTACCATGGACATCTTTAACTTCCCCCTGAAACAGTTAGAGCAGGAATTTGCTTTTTCAGACGTCTGAGAAGGTTTTATTCAGAATGAATTAAAGCAGAAAGTGCTGGAGGAAAGAGGAGGCTCCATCTTCAACCTTTCAGCTGCTGGAGCTGTGAGTTTTACGGAGAAGCCGGATATCGGAGTGTCCATCAAACTGGAAGCTGGATCCCTGGAAATCCTGGAGAAGAGGAGGGTCAGGGGGACCCTCAGTGCTTTGCACAACTCCTGACAGGAGGGGCAGGGACAGGAGGAGAGGAAATGGCCTCAAATTGCACCAGGGGAGGCTCAGGGTGGAGATTGGGAAAGGAAATTTCCCTGTCAGAGCAGTGAGGCCTTGGGATGAGCTGCCCAGGGAGGTTTGGAGTGGCTGGAATTGTCCCAGAGGGGTCTGGAGGTGCCCTTGGGGACAGGGTTTGGGTGATGCTGGCAATTCATTCCTCCACAGGGAGGAAGCCGGGTCAGGAATAATCACTCCGAGACAGAGAGTAATTAACAGAGTGTCTCAAGGCTGGGTCTGAATTCTCAGAGCTGGGAACTGAGCGTGGAGCAGCTCAGAAATTCTTCAGTTTTTCCTGCTCTCTTCCCCAACTACAAGACTGGATCTGCTAATGAGCCATCGCATTAAATAAGTAATCCACTCTGGAGCAGGGCTGGCTGCCAAGGAGTTCAATTTGTTAGAAAAAATCAACTTGGCGGTACTGGGTGGCACTGGATGGGCCTGAAGGGCTCTTCCCACCTTGATGATCCTGGAATTCTGTAAAAATAAAATCCTTCCAAGGGGGGCAGCTGCCTGCGACCATCCCTGAGCAAGGAACATCACAAACCTAAGCTCTGGGAGCAGCTGCTCCACAGGGATTGCTCTGCCTTGCACTGAGAGGAACCTTGGAATCTTTAGATGGAGTAAAAGCTTCCCACCAAACAGAATTTTACTCACAGACAACTACACCTTTATTCCTCCCCTCCAACGATCTGCAAAGAGCTAAATTTGGAAAGCCTTTTTAAGGAGCAAAGAAATACACACAGATGGAGGCCTTCAATAATTTCCACAGGTCCAGCCTAAAGCTAAAAATCACCTGTTCCCTTTTCCTCCGGTGGTTTTCCCTTCGAGCCGAGATTTGCAACTGGTGATATCCTCCAGTGAGTGACAGAATGAGGTTATTTAATTCCAGCAGCAAGGAAATTCTGTATTTTATTACTCACCAGAGGCAGGTCGTGTTCTGCTCTTGGAAGTTCATATTCCCGTGTAAATGTTACAGGGAGGAGGCGCTGAGCACGCCTGACCCACTCGTGGAGCCTGAGCAAACTGGGATTTACTGGTACATCCAGGCTGGGATGACTGCTCGCTCTCAGGAAAATCTGGATATCACAGCAGATGTGGAAAGCTTGGACAACACCGGCACAGTCATCTGGAAAGGAAGGAGTGCTGCAGCGGGATGATGATTGTTTTAAAGTTCTAAACCATTCCCAAAGCTGGGATTTATGAGAGCGAGGGAGGAATCTTCACCGAGACGTCCTCACATCGAACGACTCGAGTTTGAGGGAATTGCTCTATAAATTTGCTGTGTGATTTGGGCAAGCTCTGTCTCAGCATAGACACCTCTCACGCCCCAGAATGATGGAATCATCAGGGTGGGAAGAGACCTTTGTGTATGAAAAGTCCCCTCTACTTCAGACTAAACCCCAAAAGCACCCCCTCCAAGATTGTGTCTTCCAGCCTTTGGTAACCTAAATTTGCCAACTCCATCTTAAAATGGAGCTTGAAAAGTCTCCCACAGTCTATGTTTGCTCTCTCAGGGTTGGGATTTTTTAATTCTGCCTCCAGAATTAGGCCAAGTTTAACCTCCACGAGGAGGAAGCCGGGTCAGGAATAATCACTCCGAGACAGAGAGTAATTAACAGAGTGTCTCAAGGCTGGGTCTGAATTCTCAGAGCTGTGAACTGAGCACGAAGCAGCTCAGAAATTCTTCAGTTTTTTTTTCCTGGTCTCTTCCCCAACTACAAGACTGGATCTGCTAATGAACCGTCCCATTAAATAATAGAGGAGTAATCCACTCTGGAGCAGGGCTGGCTGCCAAGGAGTTCAATTTGTTAGGAAAAAAAAATAAAAAATCAAGTGGTGCAGCCCCTCAGGGTGTGAATGTGCCAGAACAACAGCAACAACCCGGATGGGTTCTCATGGCCCAGAATGTGAACCAGACACAAAGAACTTTCATTAAGAAGCCACATTCCCTGCACGGAGTTTTCCCTGGAGAGAGCGACGTTTCTCGCGCCGTCGGTGGGATGGATTTTACACTTCATTAAATGCCTTGATCCTTTCTGCACGTTAGGCTGGGACACGACAACTTCATCTTGAGTTTGGCTGGATTAATGATTAAAGCAAGGTTTTGTGCTCGTGGGTGTCTGCAGGTGCCCACAAGCTCCTTCACCATTCCTTGAAAAGCGAAATATTCCATGGACCTGCCACAGGAGTTGGTTTGAAATAGGTGGGTTTGAAGCTAAACAACACTGGACCATAAATATGGATATTTAGGTAGTTTTTAAAATCATTTTTCCAAAAGGGAAAGACCTCTCTGTTTTTTCTCTTCCACAGCTTAGGCCAGAAATGCTTCCCCAGTATAAACTGACACTAGAATTGCTAAATTTTTAATGTTAATGAATCATGGAATCACAGGAAGGAAGGTGCTGACTCCTCTTTTAGTAAATGTTACTGTTTATCCCTCTCTTCTTTTTTCCCAGTAGAAATTAAAAGCAGAGATTTAGGCTTCAAATAAATAGGAGGTCACAAAGCAAATGGCAGGAGGGATGGGGAGAGAAGAGAGAGCAAGCCTTAAAAGTAAAACACAAAAATTCAGCTCATGACCAGAATTATGGAATATCCTGAGTCAGAAGGGACCTGCCAGGATCACTAAATTCCACCTGGATCTGAATTCCAACTGAATTCCAACAAGCAGCAAATTTTCCCCTTTTTGTAGGATTTTCTCGTGTTTTATGCCAGCTTTTGGTGCTCCAAAATGTGACACTAAAAATTGAAAATTACAGCATTTGCTGTAATTCCTGGCGGTATTTCCAAGACTTGAATCCAGGAGTGATTATTCAGTAAGAATTCTGATGTTTTTAATATGTTCAAGCAAACAGTTGGTTGGAATAACCTGTAAAATGCAGGATCTGCTCCCTCCCACCTGATTCCTCCACCAGGTGATCTGGGAAGTAGGAGGAGCAAACCCAGCACAGAACCCTTGGGGTTTTTGGGGTTTTTTTTGCTTTTTCCCAACTCCTCATCCCTTTTGAACGCATTTTTGTTGGAGCCCTGGGCCCGGAGGAATTTGGGTTTCCTGCGCTGCCAGGTGCAGCCCCTCAGCAGAACACTGCCCTGGGCCTGAGGCCGTGGAGAAAACTCCCAAAAGGGAGGGATGGAGCTGGGATTGTGGGTGTGGAGTTTGGAGAGAAGTGTGGGATGGCCCAGGGTGAAAACTCCCAGCTTTAGGGTTTAGGGGATCGTGGTGTGTGGAGCAAGATGGAGATTTTGAATCGTTGGCTTTTTCTCCTTCTCCTCCCTTCTCCTCCATGGCTTGGGTGATATTGTGTGGTTGGTGCACAATGCTCACTGCGGGTCACAGCTCTCTGGTTTTTGGGTAAAAGTAAAAATAATCCAGCTGGCAATGATTCATTGGGTCAGTGGACTCTTCAGAGCCCTTGCAGTGAGAAGCTGTCATGGCCATTCCTACCCAGAAGCTGAGGGGCTGAGAGCTCACTGCCTTGGAGCACTGAGAAGAAGAACAAACATCTAAAACTGAGCACCAAAAACCATCTGCACCTCAATCCTGGCCCTGAAATCAGCTGAAACTCCCACATTTCAGTGCCCCATCATTCCCATCACTTCACCATCCTCAAATTTTCACTTGGGATTTCTCTGAAAGCCTTTTGTTTGGGATCATAACTGGGCACTGAGTCAGAATCCCACAAACCCCTGGTGGAGCCAGCCAGGACTGAGCACCTGCTGCGAGACATTTCCTGTGTGGGTGGCCGAACTCCGGGACGCTTCAAATCCCGGTTACGGAAAATTCCCAAATTCCAGTTCGGTTAAAACTGGATGGCACCACCTCAATTCTCAGCCCTGCTGATATTTGGTGGAAAAACAGCTCAACTTTGTGGGATTTGGGGAAGAAGAGCAGGAATCTGGTCCTAAGTCTTTAGTTCAGCCACGTTTCATCATCTTGCTCTCTCCCAAGTGCTGTTCCCATCCCAGGTTCATGCTGGGAATAGAAAGGGAATAACTGTGGGAGTAATTTTGAAATATTTTTCACATCTCTCGTCTTTAATCTTTTACATTCTATTACTATTATTTATTATTATTATTATTATTATTATTATTATTATTATTATTTTGTTAAATAATTCTATTTTAAATCTGTTAATTTCTGTGTTGTCTCCACATCAAAAAAAAACCCAAAAAGACAACAAAAACAAAAAAAAACCCCACCCAAACAACAACAAAAAAAGGAAGATAATAAAACAGTTTGGATTACCAGGGATAATTTTTTATGCTCCACAGAAAATCCTTCATAATTACAGCAAAATTCTATATTAAAAAAACCCCAACCTACTCAAAAAAATACATGGAATGAAGGTGTGGAGGAACTGAAGGAATTTAGTAATTTAGCCCCTATGTATTAAAAAGAGGCCAAAATTGTTGCTCCCAAATTGTGGGCAGGATGGATGCTCCATATATTGTGGGTGATGGATGGGGGGAAAAATCAAGGCTTGGAATTTTTCCAAGGAAAATTGCAGAGATTCCTCAGCAGGAGGCCAAAGTTCAGCCTGGGAGGAAATTGGAGCTCCTGATGGCTGAGGGAAGTGGAGAAAATGCATCAAAATAATCAATGGCAAAAGGATTTCATGGGTTATCCTGGACTTCGGGATAAATGCAGGATGTTCTCTTTAATCCCAAAGACAAATGTGTGGCCAAGTGGTTCCAATTGCAAAGAGAAAGGAAAAGGCCTGAAATTGCACTGAAAAATCAGGATTTTGAAAGGAAATGCAGATAGGAGGATTTTCCTGAAAAAATGAGGAAAACTGAGCAGAAAATTCCCTTCCAATCACACCCACGAGCCTGCCTTGGGAGCCTTCCCTCGATGGGATCAGGCCTGAACTGAAGTCAAGCTCGAAGATCAGGGAATCATGGAATGCTTTGGGTGGGAGGGACCTTAATAAATCCCACCCATCCCCACCCTGCCCTGGCAGGGCCCCCTCCCACTGCCCCCGGGGCTCCAGCCCCAGGCTCCAGCCTGGCCTTGGGCACTGCCAGGGATCCAGGGGCAGCCACAGCTGCTCTGGGCACCCTGGGCCAGCCCTGCCCACCCTGCCAGCAACAATTCCTGATCCCAATCTCCCCCCCAGCCCTGCCCTCTGGCACTGCAGCCATTCCCTGGCTGCTGTCCCTCCAGGCCTTGTCCCCAGTCCCTCTGCAGCTCTCCTGGAGCCCCTCCAGGCCCTGCCAGGGCTCTGAGCTCTCCCTGGAGCTTCTCCTCTCCAGGGGAGCCCCCCCAGCTCTGCCAGCCCGGCTCTGGAGCAGAGCTCTGGAATGTCAGGAATTCTCAAAGAGGAATGTGGGGTGACATCAGCACAGCTCCTCCCCGAGGGGATGATGGTGCTGCTGGAATGAGTCCGGACTGGATGATTCTGGAGGTCTGATGGTGACTCCACCACCTCCCAGGGCCACTCATTCCAATGCCTGAGCACTTTCCCAAAAGTTTTTCCCAAGATCCAATCTGAACCTGCCCTGGTTCAACTTTGCATGAGCTCTGTTTGAGCCTGCTCTCACCCTGCCCTTTCCCACAAAAATTCTCCTCTCCTCAAGCTCTGAAAAGGAATTGAAATTTAAAAAAAAAAAATTTTAAAAAATCAAAATGTTGATCGAGAAAACATGAGTCACATTCCATGATCTCCAAAGAGTTGGGTGAGGCAAACACCCCAGGAGAGGGGGTGGGATTTTAAGGGGAGTCTTGGGTTGCGTTTGACCATGATGAGACATTTTTAGCCCGTTAAAAAAGTCATCCTGGGGGAAAAAAAATGTTTAAAAAAAAAAAGAAAAAAAGAAAAAGAAACTCTACTGGTGAACTGATAAACTTGTGTTCCCACTGTGGAATAGGCAGACTCTGGAATTTGCCTGCTGACCAATCCATCAGTCTCCTTACTCCATGGAAAACCAGAAAAAGAGAATTTCTCACCTGTAAAGCAGCAGTGCCGCCCACCCCAGAGGTGATATAGTCCCACATTCCTCTTTAAAAATTCCTGTCATTCCAAAGCTTTTCCATGGAGCCGGGCTGGCAGAGCTGGGGGGGCTCCCCTGGAGAGGACAAGCTCCAGGGAGAGCTCAGAGCCCTGGCAGGGCCTGAAGGAGCTGCAGGAACCATGGAGAGAGACAATTTCCAGGGCATGGAGGGAGAGCAGCCAGGGAATGGCTGCAGAGTGGGATGGGATGGGAGATTGGGATGCAGGAATTGTTGCTGGCAGGGTGGGCAGGGCTGGGCTGGAATTGCCAGAGCAGCTGTGGCTGCCCCTGGATCCCTGGCAGTGCCCAAGGCCAGGCTGGAGCCTGGGGCTGGAGCCCCTGGGGCAGTGGGAGGGGTCCCTGCAGGGCAGGGGTGGGATGGGATGAGCTTTAGGTATTTTTGAAGTATCCCCATCATCATAATTCACCTTTAAATTTGAATTTTGCAACTAATTTAAAATAAAGAAAAGAAAATCATACCCCTGACTCCTCTAATGCAAAAGAAGTTTGGGTTGCTTGGGAATTTTCATTCCAAGATGTGTCTATGTTCCTCCAGCTCATTTATTTTCACTTGGGTTTATGGACATCTTAATTTTTTTTCATGAAGTAGAGCCTTGGAATGGTTTGGGTTGGGAGGGATCTTAAAGGGATCCATCCCAGCCCTGCAGGGTCCCCTCCCACTGCCCCAGGGGCTCCAGCCCCAGGCTCCAGCCTGGCCTTGGGCACTGCCAGGGATCCAGGGGCAGCCACAGCTGCTCTGGGCAGCCTATTCCTGGTTGTGGAACAAATATATACATTTATATTTATAGAAATATTATAAATCTAAATCTCTTTTTATAAAAAAGGACACAGATTCTTGCTCTGTGAAATAAAGGTGACTCAAATCCGAAGGCCTGGCCAGTCAGAAACCTCCCAGAGCTGAGATTAATGCAGTGATTATTCTTAGGTAATGTAAAAAAACCCAGGAGAGGCATTCTCAGAGCGTTAAAAAGATTTTGTTTCAGCACTTCTGAAGTGAAACTCCTGAGACTTCGTCTCTTGTTATTTAAAAAGCTCTTTTTTGTTGTTGTTTTAACGGTTGGGTTTTCCTTTGTTTCCTACTACAAAGTGCAAGGAACCTGAAAGGAAACATCCCAAAAATTTCAGTTGGGTTCCAGGGAATCTTTTGAGAGAGATCCAAACTCAAACCCTCTGCTCTTTGATTTGCCAGGAGAGGAGACATTTCCATTTCTTTTTTTTTTTTTTTTTTTTTTCAGTCCTTTTAGTTCCCCCTTTTTTCAAAACTCCATCCCCCCAGCTCCTCATTCCATCCCCAGGCAGGTGGGAATTGCTGCACCGGTGCTGATTTAGGTGGCTCCCGGGAGCTGTGCCCTGAAATGAACAGCTTTAGAGTGATATAAAACACAAACAAACAAAAATAAATAAAAATAAATATGAAAATAAAAATGCCAGCCATGGGGTTTGGGTTTTTTCCAGGAGCCAGAGTTCCACAGAACTCTTGTTTTTCCATCTTTTTGAATCAGGTTTGGGCATGAAGTTGCAAATGCACCTTTTCTTCTTTTTTTTTTTTTTTTTCCCCTCTTGGTTTCATCTTTATTTATTTATTTTTGTAATAATTGGACCACACAGCCTCCTGTCAGTAGAGCTTTTACTGTCACCCTTCAACATCTTGGCCCCTTCATGTCCAGTTCACGCTTTAAGGCACTTTATAAAATTGGTGCCCAAGAAGATTCATTTAATAAATTGAGATTCCCAGCAGTGCCTTTCCCTTCCAGGAAAAAAAAAAAATAAAGGATTAAATCACACTGTGACACTTCCAACTGGAAAAGGAAAATCCATGAATTTCCTATTTTGTCTTCTCTGAGCTCTATATAAATCTGTACTTACGAACACCCCCCGTGAACAATAAAATACCTAAATTTGACCACCAATAAATTAAAATCTAGTTTAAATACAACACTGTGCTTTTTTGGCCTGACACGCCCACCTAATTAACGCAACGAGAGAAAAAATATTGATGCTAAATTATGATGCAATTTTGTGTCTGCCCTCGCTCTTTTCCAAGGTTCAGCCTCCCACCGAGGAGCAGCAGGCAGACGATTACCCTGGAAAACCTCTCCAAAAAAACCAACCCAGCCTGGAAAGCCCAAGAGGCTGAGCCGGGATTGACTTTGGATACAAGTGGGTGGTAGGAACATAAAAGGGATGGCATCAGATTAGAGCTGGGGCTTTGATCTCGGCTCCAAAGCAATAAAAGAGTCATAAAGGACTTTCACTCTGCATCTCAAAGCTGGAGACAGAGCCTTGCTGAGCCTCCCGAGTGCCCCGGGGCTGATGTTATCACCTGGGGTTTACCCAACACTCAACCCAGCCCAAAGGTCTGAGCTGGTTTGGCTGAGGCAGCTCAGCCTCATCCAGTTTATCCTAACTCAGCCCCAATCTTTATCCAGTTTATCCTCATCGATCCCATCCTCATCCAGCCCGTCCTCATCCCGTTTGTCCTAACCCTAGCCCAAATCCTCCTCCACTTTATCCTCATCCCATCCTCATCCATCCCATCCTCATCCAGCCCGTCCTCATCCCGTTTGTCCTAACCCTAGCCCAAATCCTCCTCCACTTTATCCTCACCCATCCCATCCTCACCCGTCCCATCGTCATCCGTCCCATCCTCATCCAGTTTATCCTCATCCAGTTTATCCTAACCCTAGCCTAAATTCTCCTCCACTTTATCCTCATCCCATCCTCATCCATCCCATCCTCGTCCGTCCCATCCTCATCCAGTTTATCCTCATCCAATCTATCCTCATCCAGTTTATCCTAACCCTAGCCTAAATTCTCCTCCAATCTATCCTCATCCAGTTTATCCTAACCCTAGCCTAAATCCTCCTCCACTTTATCCTCATCCCATCCTCATCCATCCCATCCTCATCCAATTTATCCTCATTCCGTTTATCCTAATCCTAACCCTAATCCTCATCCAATAAATCTTCATCCGGCCTCGCCTTCATCCGAAGGGATTCCAAAGATCCTGGCCCGATCCTTCCTCACAGGGGCCACCACAGTCATGGATTGATTTCTGTGACAGCCCAGTTTCATGGAATCCTACAGTCATGGAATGGTTTGGGCTGGAAGGGATTCCAAAGCTCATCCAGTCCTCCCGGCACCCCTCCCACTGCCCCAGGGCCTCCAGCCCCAGGCTCCAGCCTGGCCTTGGGCACTGCCAGGGATCCAGGGGCAGCCACAGCTGCTCTGGCAATTCCAGCCCAGCCCTGCCCACCCTGCCAGGAGCAATTCCTGCATCCCAAAATCCCACCCAGCCCTGCCTGCTCTGCTTTGGGCACAGACAGCTGGGTTTGTCACTTCTGTTTGTTGGTGTTTGGAGCATTGGAGTCTCCCCTGGTTTCACAGACTCATGGAATCACCAAAGAGGGAAGAGCCCTCCGGAACCATCCAGTGCCACCCCAGCATCCCCCAAACCCTGTCCCCAAGGCCACCTCCAGACTCCTCTGGGACAATTCCAGCCACTCCAAACCTCCCTGGGCAGCTCATCCCAAGGCCTCACCGCTCTGACAGGGAAATTTCCTTTCCCAATCTCCACCCTGAGCCTCCCCTGGTGCAATTTGAGGCCATTCCCTCTCCTCCTTTCCCTTGGCACAGGCAGCAGGGCCCGATTCCCCTCAGTGCCCCTCCTGTCAGGGAGTTGTGCAGACCAAACTTTTCTGTTTCACCAAACAGCTTCATTTGGTTTTGGTTTTGGTTTTGGTTTTGGTTTTGGTTTTGGTTCTGGTTTTGGTTTTGGTTTTGGTTTTTTGCCCACACCTTCCTGGGGTTCTTGGTGGGGCTCTGAGAGGCCCAAGTCAGAACTTGTGGATCTGATCCCGTGCAGTGTTGGAGCCCCCACATCCCTGAGGAAAAGCCCCCCAATGGCAGGGGTGGGGATGCTGCTGTCCCTCCCTCAGGCTCCCAGCCCCTCCATCCATCCCTGGATATTCCATGGCCTTTCCACACCACCCCAGGACCCCCTCATGCTTCAGCTCGGGCCATTTCCACCCCCTGCAGCTCCTCCAAGGGTGAAGAACCCTTTGGAATGTGTCATCCTGGACATCATCCATCAGGTGTGAGATGGGATCTGACCAGGCAGACTGGGACAAGCCTCATCCTTCTCCTGCTCTGTTCCCACCTGCTTTTCCCCATGGATTTGGGGCTCTCTCATTCCTTTTCAAGCCTCCAAAAAATCTTCTCCTGTCCGAACGTCTGGTTCCCTGCTCCAGAATAACCATAAAGCTCCTTTTTCCCAGACGGCTCCGCTGCTTCTTCCCTCTGGGCTTGATCCTGATGGATTTGGAGCTGTCTGGAGTTTGGAAACCCCTGGCAGGAGCCCAGGTGGCTCCACAAAGAAGGAAGGAGGGAAGTTTGGCGCAGTCCATGGCCACGGGATGGGGCCAGGTCCCCATTCCGGGGGGTCACGGGTCTCTGGTGGATCCTGGGGATGGGGAAAGGGCTAAAAGGAGAGAAATGGGTGGGACGTGGCCTGGGACCCAGGAGTGACAGGACATGGAGGGTCAGGAGGATGAATTTGTGCCTTAGCACAGGGAAAATGGGATTAATTTATTCCATTCATTTTAATAATCTGCATTTGATCCCGATGGGAACCAGGAGGGACTTCAGGAGCAGCTTGGAGCCAGAGCTCCTTATCCCATCCCTTCCTTTCCCTCATTGGGAACAGCAGTGCCAATGCCACGGGAGCTCCTGGAAACTCCTGTGATAATAATATTATTAATAATAATAAAAATACAGAAATAACTAAATGAAGGGAATAGCAACTTCTCCGTGGTCCATCATTACAATAAGATCTTTTTATCCCACAGAATCTTTTCCCGGATTCCATCTGGTTTCCATTCCATGGAAAATTGTCAAGATTTTGGACATTTTATTATTCTGAATTAATTTAAAAAAATAAAATCCATTGATGTCAGGAAAAAAATGCTAAAATATCAAAGTCTTTTTGAACTAAAATCCCAAACACACCCCAAACCAAATCAGGTTTCATTTAATGACTTTCAACCATTTTTTTAATTTATATTTCAGCTCTTTACAACCTTGCTTGTATTTAGTACAAAATAAAAAGTGTTTTTTTAACTCCCACCCATCAGTTTTCCTTTGAAAGTAGAAAGGGTACATTTAGACTACTTATATTTTTAATTTTTTGATTTTTTTCAAGATTACTTATCTTTCCTGATAGTGGGTGCTGAGAATGTGGAACCATGGAATTGTGGAACCATGGAATTATGGAACCATGGAATAATGGAGTTACGGAATTATGGAATCATGGAATCATGGAATCGTGGAACCATGGAATGATGGAATGATGGAATTATGGAATGATGGAATTATGGAACCATGGAATCATGGAATTATATAATTATGGCATCATGGAATGGTTTGGGTTTGAAGGGTCCTCAAAGCCCATCCCATTCCCACCCNCATCCTCTGCCCATCCTGCTGCCCCCTCTGGGCTCTCTCCAGCAGCTCCACGTCCCCCCTGGGCTGGGGCAGCTCTGCAGGTGGGCTCTCCCCTGAGGGGCACAATCCCAATCCCTTTTTTGTTTTTGAATCCATGAAAATCCCAAGGCAGCAGAAAACACATGAATGCCTCGCTCCCCATCCACCAGGGCTCTCATAAAATGCCTTGGAATTATCAAAATCCAGATGTCACTTCAGCTGTGCTGTGACATGAACCTGCCTGGCCTCTTACACAAGCACACAGTGTCCCATTTGCATAAAACCCGATATTCAAATAAGGGAATATTCCTTTTGCCTGATTTAACCAGTTTATTTTTCTACTCTTGGTGTCTTATAACCACTGTATTGCCTCCCCTTAACCTGCCCCCCACCCAAAAAAACAAAACAAAACAAATAAAACAAAACAAAACAAAAACCCCAAAAACCTGACCCATCCTCAAAACTCCCGATTTCCTGATTTTTTTTTGACAGATTCCCCCGAGGAAAAAAGCAAAAAAAACCACCCCCAAACCAGGCTCTCCCAGAGTTCACTGTGCCCTCATTTACCTTTTGCATAACAAAAGCTCAGCCTTTAATTGTGAATAGATGTTTTGTGTGGAACCAGGTGTCTTGCAGCACATTAAAAGTCAGCAAAAAGCCAATTTGCTTTGTTTCAAAACATTTTGTTTCAATCGCTGCCAAGGCCTGGGGCTAAACACAAATTCGGGTTTAAGGCAGACAGGGAGGTTTTAAAGGGTTTTTTGGTATTCGTCTCACCTAATCCTATTGCTCTGGAAGAGATTTGGAGAAGTAGAAGTGTAAAATTGTGATTATGGCAAATTGATCCCACAAATAAAGCAATTTCTGTCCAATTAGGTGAAAAGAGAGATCGGAAATAAATGTCTGGATCTAAAGAAGCTGGAATCTCCTCAGGGCAGTGGGGATCCCAAACCTTTCACTTGCTGATGGATTTAATCAGAGTTTAATGAGGATTTTTGCAGGTTGTGATCAATGTTTGGAAATCACCGCCACAAATCCATTCCTGCTCCCCCAGGAACACCCCGAATCCTTGGCAGAGGGGTTTAAGCACGAGCTTAAACTCTTTCCTAAAATGGGGATGCACCAAAAGGACATTTTGGAGTCCCCACTCCTGGAAGGATTTTTGTACATTCTGAATTTTAGGCACTTGAATATTCCCAGGGAACTTCATGGGGCTGATTCCACAGGTGAAGCCACTTGTGGGAAAGAGCCTTTAATGTATTTAAGAAGGAAAATCAATGGATGCACCAAAAAAAGGTGTGACCTGCTGGGAATTCCACCCGGGAGCAGCTGCTGGCAGGGATCTGAGGCCCTGTGGAGACCTGGAGCAGGTTTGGTGGGAGGGCTTGGGGTCTCATGGGAAAAGAGACCCACACTGGGGCAGCTCCTGAGAGTGACCCCATGGAAAAGGGATCGGATCCTGAGGGAATGACCCATGGAAAATGGATTGGATCCTGAGGGAATGACCCATGGAAAATGGATTGGATCCTGAGGGACTGACCCATGGATAAAAGGGATCAACTCCTGACGGACTGACCCCATGGAAAAGGGATCGGATCCTGAGGGACTGACCCCCCAGGAAAGGGATCGGATCCTGAGGGACTGACCCCCCAGGAAAGGGATCGGATCCTGAGGGACTGACCCCCCAGGAAAGGGATCGGATCCTGAGGGACTGACCCATGGAAAAGGGATTGGATTCTGCAGGACTGATCTCATTGATAAAAGGATCAGTTCCTGATGGACTGACCCCAAGGATAAAAGGTTCAGCTCCTGAGGGACTGACCCCATGGATAAAAGGATCAGTTCCTGGAGGACTGACCCCATGGAAAAGGGACCCACACTGCCCATAAACCCCATTCCTATCTCCCTGTGCCACTGGTGGGGAGAAGAGGGAGATTCAGGAATAAATCGAAGCCCAGGATGGAGGGAAGGGCATGGGCTGAAGATGCTTTCATTTGACTTCTTACCCTGCCCTGCTTTTGCCTGGTGGTAAATCCAATTAATTTCCCCAACTCTGTTTTCTCTTTCATGGATCAGGGCGACACTTTCAGCAGAGGGGTGTCTCCCTGATCCATGAATTTTTTGGTTGGATTCTCTCTCCCCTGCCCAATTGAGGAGGGGCTTGGGGGTCAAACCATCCCATTTTGGTTTTTTTTTGCCGCTGACACCGAGGGAGCCACCCCCAGTGAATTACTCGGCTGAGTTTATCTCGACATTTCTGTGGGACAAAAACTGTGAACCCAACTGTGAAGCTCTCTGAGCTGCAGCTGAGTCATCCGTGGCCTGCACCTCCTTTAAAGGTGCCACTTTCGTCACCAAACTTGTGACAAAACCCGGGCCTGGTGCTGAATGAATAACTGGAAAAACCTCACGGATTTTCTCCTAAACTGAACACTCATTTCAGGCTGGCCGAGTTTGGGAGTTGATTTTTTAAAATTATTTTTAGTTCTGTTTCTTTGTGGGTAACACGGAAATTTCAGTTGATGCCTTCAGCTGCAGCGCTGAGCTTTGCAGCTAGGCATGGTCAATTTGTCACCCACTCAAGGAGATTTATTCCTATTTCCTGGCTGGATTAATGCTGAAACAAATCAAAAGTGCACTCCAAGAGATCCAAACCGTCCCTGTGAGTAGTGTAAGGAATATCCCAGATGGGAGGCTCTGCTTGCTTCTCTTTTGAATGAACCATCAGAGCTGGTTGTTGAAAAATCTGATTTTTTATTCATTTATTAATTAGTTTATTTATTTATTTTAAAGTGAGGAGGAATTTTCAAGCCAGGGAGAAATTCTGCATTTCTCCTGGGATTAATTCCTGCGATGTGGAATTAAAAGAATAACAGAGCTCAGAGGCATTCTGTTGAGATATCAGAAGTAAAGCCCCCCTGCCCCAGCAGGACTGGGATAAATCCTTCACCTCTGCCTCTTGTTTTGCAAATCCCAGAGCTTTTCTTACCCCAGCTCTTCCCCTGGTTATTCCCATCCACCCCAGAGCCACGTTTCCAGTTTGCTCCCAAGAACCATTCCATGGACATTCCCAGTTACAGCCTACTAAATATGGATTTTTTAAAGGGTATTTAAAAAGGCCACAGCTCCCATCCCACTGCCTTTATGACCATGAAAATTCAGTGTACAGTGGGACTGCTGTGGCCACGTTAAATATGAGAGGCACAGACTCCCAAATAAAAGCAGACATTAATATTTTTTCTGATACCATCTAAAGGATACACATCAAAACTTGTTTAATTAAACATAAAATAATTGTAAAGCTGGTGTTGAATTTGGGTTAATTACAGGATTTAAGAACTGTCGCATTTGACTTAGAATAAAAAGCAGAGGTAAAAAAAAAAATACTAAAGGAATTTGATGAATCATGAAATAAATTCATTCTTTAACTTGATTTTCCCCCAATATTTTTCTCAATTCTTGTGAGTTGGAATAAATCCTTAAAAATAAAAAAAAAATTAAAAATCAGTGAAAAGAAGCTTTGAATGTAACAAAATGGTTTTTAAGAGTAAATTTGTGTAGAGTTTTCCTGATTTCAGAGGAAACTCTCCCTTCCCCGTTCCTCAGAAAGGCAGAAATCCTCTTCCAAAATAAAATAAAGGCGGAGAACTTGTCCATTCCGGAGTCCCACTCCCAGAGTGGTGCATCCTGATGCTTTTATTTCTGAAATCCATTTGTTCTGATGATGTCATAAATGTCTCCCAAAAGGGCCGAGGTATTTAATAAAGGGGTTTTATTTCCTGTTGGATGAGGATGTAGAGGAACTTTATTGGGATTCTGAGCCTTGTAAAAATCCCAGCTTTTTCCAGACAACTTCTGATCCATCTGGGGGGCCTCTGTTTATGCAGTTTTGTAAAAATTTTGGCTTCCCCACCAAACCTGGTACAAGAATTGTGCAATAAACACAATTTAACGGCGGTCTATTACATAAAACCACCATAATTAATGTGCAATTAATGCACTGCGGAGTTGTTTCATAAATTAATATTCAGATTACCCCAACCCCACATGGAATTTAGAGAAAAGCTGCTCCTGCTGCACACAAAATGTGTGAAGCAAATAGGAACCACATTTCAAATTCAGAGGCCATATTTCCTGGAGATCTCCATATGTCTCCTTAATTCCTCTCATGTTTCCATGATTGTTTTAATTTCTTTCCTCTTTTACCTTTTTGTCTCAGAACTGGTCCCGGTTCAGCTCTTGTAGAGCCAGAGACAAAACTGAGCCGTTGATAAATTTTAACACAATTTTCAGGTTTATTGTTGGATTTCCAGCTCTTCATTTTGGATTACTCTCCTCTTTGGAGAGAAAGAGATGCTGAAAAAAGAAAATTAAATATGGAAGTGGTTTAGCGCCTTGTGCAGAGATTCATGAAATAAATTTAGGATTAATTAACGGGATTTAAGTAATTGGAATTGCAACAAAAATCTCAAAAAAATCTCCTCTATTTTAACTGTCAGGGCCTGGAGTGGCAGA
>VWZN01008507.1:7523-31802 GCA_013396955.1 Regulus satrapa
GGTGTGTGTTTTTTTTATGCTTCGGGGGGGCTCGGCGGGGGAGGGAGCCGCAGGTGCTGCCCCGGCCGTGGCCCTGGCCCGGCGCGGCCCCGCGGGCGGGGAGGGGGCGGCGGTACCTGCCCGCATTGTTCGCAGAGCCCCATCCTCCCTTTATCCCAGCGGCAGGTGACGGGGCTGCGCCTCTCGCCGGGCCCTGCCCTTGACTGGGAGGGATGCTCGCTCCGGGCTGCGCTGCCTTTTGATTCTCCGAGCGGGCTCGGATTCGCTCCATCAGCCCAGCCCCGGCCGTGGAAATCCCGGAGGATGTCGGGCCTGTTGTGTGCAGCCCGGCCGGCCCCTCTCCTGTGCGCCCTTTACAATCGCCGGCTCGTGTCAAAGTCTGTGCCTTTTGTTTTTGTTTTAGATGGTGGATGTTGATGTTTGTGCGGGTGGAGATAGTACCAGAAGAAAAATGGATGCTCTGACAGATAGTGCAGTTGAGATTGTCCCTTTGGAGCTCTATGATTCAGCCAGAGCAAAAATAGCTGCTAATCTACAATGGATCTGTGCTAAAGCCTACGGAATAGGTAAGATCACCTCTGTCAAGAAGTCTTTCTTGATTTCGTTCGTGCTTTTTCTGTCTCCCCTGCTGTTTCAGGAGTAATTAAATCCGGCTTTGTTTTAAATATCGATAGTACGGCAGCCCGTTCTCTTGCAATACCGTGTCCGTGCCGGTGCCTTAAACAGGAATAACGGGACTGGGTGAGATGCCCTGAATCAGCAAACCTAATGGTGAACGCTCCCAGATGGTGCTTGGCAAGAACTGCCTGCCTCAAAATGTTTAAATCCTCGCTTTAGCTAAGCAGACTTTGTTCCACAGAGCTTTATGTCACTGCTTGCAGGCCCTGAGTCCCTCCTGGCTTGAGGTTCTTCCTCGTCTTGGCCGACAGATGCTGGGACCTTGACACCCTTTGTATGCTCACTCAGGGCTTCTTTTTTTTCCTGTCAGACTGTGGTTTTACATTCAAAACGTTCGAAAACATAATCCGTTTGTGCTCAGCAACGTTTTTCTTTTATGGAAAGAAATGTTGAGCGAGCAGATGTGGTTTGGGCCCTGTGACATTAAAAGAGCAAGTTGTAGGGGATAGAGGAGTTCATCTTTCCCTCACATTGTCATAAACTTTTACTGTCAAACGTGGAAAAAATAAATATTCTTGGAGTATATTTGTAGAGTGTTTTCCTGGCAGCTGTTGAAATATGTTTTCTTTTTTTTTGTTGTTTTGAACCAGATCTGTCTCGGTGTACAAGATGCAGCTCAACTTTAAGTAGCTTCATTCTGGGATGCAATACTAGTGGATCTGTTTTAGCCAGAACAAAAGCTGTAATAAAAACATGTATAGAGTCTTGTTTTGGAAAATGAGGTGGCCCTGTTAATCTAAGTCTAATTCTCCAAACTCATAATATGCTTAATGGATTAGCACTGGCTTACTTGGTGACAAGGCTGAAGAAAAGTGGTCCGTTCCTGCCATTAAATATTAATCCTTGCAGGAATATATTTTATCATTTATTTTTGTTTTTAAACGTTTCCAGCCCTGTCAGTGTCCCCTTCATCTTGGTGATGGTGGGCAAAGAGAAGGAAAAAAAAAAAGAATCATGGGGTTTACGGTGTTTAATGTATTTTGTTACAAGCAACAAGAGGCAAAAAAACCCCACAGGGATCAGATGACGTCTGAAAATGTGGGAATTTGGGGAGGGAGTCAGTGGAACATTGATAATTTCAAAGAACAGAACAGGCACTTCCTGAGGTAAATATTTCTCAGCTAGCTGGAATTGTTTGTAACATTTCCTGAAACTTTTTAGCCATCCCTGATAAAAGGGCTGCTCCAGACCTGGGGATGCACTGTTGATGTCGTGACTTGGTTTGGGAGGAAAGCTGATCCCGAATGGGAAGGGGCTGGCACGGATCCTACGCTGCAGAGACAGCTCGGTGGCCTCGTGCTGCTGGGTGGTGTCTGCTCCAGCACTCAGGGCTGTGTCTGAACCTCTCGGACCAGTTAATTGCTTAATGGCAACTCTGTTTATGCTCCTGACGGCGCAGGTTGTAAAAGTATTTGGCTTTCCTGTGACTAAAAGCTGAAAAGAAACAGCTTTTCCCATGGCACAGCTGGGATCTCTGGTTGCAGCAGCCTCTGCCAGTTATTCTCCTTGCATTTAGGCTCGTTCAGATCACAAATAACAGCGTTTAAATGGCACAGACAATAGGAAAAAGTAATTTTTTTTTTCCCCAACGAGTGAGGATTGCTGTGTGTCTTTGCAGGACTGTGGCCGGTGGAAATGTAGTTTGATTTTTGAAATGGCTCCTGTAAGTCGCTGTCACATGTTAGCCATTACTGCTGGAATAGCGTTGCACAATCCCTAGAAATTTATAAGCCTCTTTAATTCATAGAGAGATGGGTTTAAGAGGGTTTCCTGTGTGCTTATAATTTTGAATAACGCTCGAATTTAACACATTGCTTGTCATCTCTCAGGGCTGTGTTTTAGTTCTGAGGTATTTGGTGTTGTTCAGTGAGTCTTGGGCAGCTACGATAATTTTATTTGGATTTTATTATTTGAAATCTTCCTATGCAGATTAAAGTGTTTGAGGACTTTTTATTATTTTAGATTTATTTCTGGTTAATTTAGTTAAAAAAAAAAAGCTCAGCTGTTTGTAACATTAAAACACTTCTGTTCTTAAGTAAATCTTACCAGGTTTCCGTAACTGCCTTCAAGTGAATGAATATTTTTCTGAAATGCTAGATTTGGATTTGATTTATAAATTGTCATAATTGTGTGCCTTAATCCTTCAAATTGTGATGCATTTCATTTTCATCTGGGTAAGGCTGAGCTCGCAGTGAGGAGTGGAAAGGGTCCAGGACAGGAATTTGATGCTGGTGAGCACTCTCACTGAAAGTCATTCATCACTGCAGGTTCTTCCTGCAACTCTATTTTCTCTTTGCTGTGAAAAGATATTTGAATTCTCAACTTCTAAGGTGGCATTTAAATAGGAAAATTCTTCATCCTTTGTTTTTGCTTTTGTTTTTTTTTTCCTCAAGGTCAAATCACTAGGAGCATGCATGACAAATAATTTGAAGTCTTAGTTTGGGCTTTGTTTTATTTGATGATGCAAGATGATGCAGTCCCTTTTTTTTTTCTTTTTTTCACCTTCTGGTCATGGAAAGAGAATTTCAGTAGCCAAACAACTGAGCAGCTACACAAACACTGCAAGACAGCTCCTCTCGTTGCTCAGGAATCGGGCTGGATGGTTTGTTCCTGGACACCTGCAGCTCCTGGCTGTGCTGCATGCCTGGCTGGCACAGATGGGCTCCAGAGGGAGGTCCTACAACCGTTTGTGTGAATTCCAGAAAGCAGAGGGGAAGGATGTCATGAAGATCTCCATTCACTCTCAAATAAATTTGGGGCACTGACATGGATCTCTCTGAGCACATCTGTACCCTGGGAAGATTCTGAACCCCTTTAGCTGAGGCAGTGAGTTGAGAAAATGGAGTTTAATTAGACCAGAATTATCTTTTTTTCACCCTCAAACTTTGATGAGAACCAAACCTGAGGCCACCTCAGGGAATTCCTGATGTTTAAAAGGGTTGAGGAGCAAAGCTGGCACTGAGTGTGGGGAACTTCAGCTCGCAGAGAGTGAGCGTGGGAGGGCTGGGGAGGCTTGGCAAGGCCTCCACGGGGAGATCCCTTTTGCACAGCCCTTGGAATGGTGCAGATTGCCAAGCAGGAGGGAGGTGGACCTGGCCCCTCTGAGCAGCAGCAGCAGCAAAGAACAAACTCAGGAGGGTTTTATTTGGTACCACGTGGGGAAATAGACAACGACAACGAAAAAAAATCCCGATTCCTCAGCAGATGGAATGATTTACGTGTAGAAATGATGTTTTCCCTCATCATGGCTGTAATATTAAAGTGTAGGCACTGGAGGATGTGGAAGTGTCTCAGTGTTGCAGCTTGCTGTGAGCAGTGGGTTCTTTCCAGCCCTTCCCATAGTAAATGTTGTTGCTTCTGTAGAACAGTGTGCAAAACTGGGATTTTTCAAAAGGGACCTGATGGGTTTTACTTATTTATCAGGGCTGGGAGCTTTACATAGTTTCCAGACTTAATGCTGACAGTAGCCTGAAACCTTTGGCAAGATGCGGGCAGGAAAGCCAAGGACTAATGGAATACATTGGAGGGGAAATGAAAGTATGGGTTTTCTTTTGGTTTTTGAATACTTACAACTGACTTGCTAAATAAGGTTTTACAGTGCTGTAATAGCTCCCCACAGTTACCAGCTGGTAGAGGCAGTGTGAGGATGTTTCCTGGGCTAAATTCCCTAAATCTAAAATCCCTGGATTCCCTGCTTGTCTTTTGTCAGCTTTCTTCTCAGGCTGGTAATAAAAAATCCTTTTAAGAAAGCTGTTGTGTTTAGCAAATATTAACAGTTAAATGTTTTGTTTCTTTAACAGCACCTGTTTCATAAACACTGAGTATCATTGCGAGAAGCTTACAGGGGTGAAGGATTCCATAATTATTATTTTGTCTCTTCTGCTTTATCCAGGATTGTGGCTTTATCCTTGATCAAAAGATATGGTAATAGGTGCAGTCACTCTCCCAGCAGTTTGCAGAGCCTTTAGCTTGGGGTTTTCCTGCCTGTTGTATGTAAATTTTCACGTGTCCTATTACAGCTCACTTACAGGCTTTAGAATTCAGCGCTGTAATGAGAACCGCCACAAAAATGTTAATATTCTGGGGGTCTTAGTACTGAGAAGGTGGAGTTTGTGCTCAGCTTGGAGGGCGTTCACCCAGTGCTGAATAATTTTGAGAACAGATACCGATACAAACGAAATCCTCCTCAGAATCTGAATAAGCTTCGTGCTGTTTACCAGGCCAGCTTGGCTCCCTTTCCGTGTGAAACCAGTTCTTCGTGCTTCTGGAGATAAAATGACATCTGGGGTGGATCCAGCCCGTCACTTCAAGGGAGAAGTCAAATTTGTTCAGATTGCTGTATTTTTCTTTATCGAGTCCTAATCAGGTGCTTGTCTTTGAGCAGGTTTTTGTAAGTGAGATGATAAAGAAATGCTCCCTCCCCTGAAGCAAGGAGAGTCTGGCAATAATTGTCTCTCTGACAGCTGTTGCAGGTTAAGTTATTTTTTGTAATCCTCTCAAGGATTTTGTACTGGATGGTTTATACTCAGAACTGACAGTTCTTGAGGTATTAGAACTCATTGATACCATGGGACAGACCAAAAGAATGGCTGAATGAAAAGATGGTATTGGAGGTTTCTTTATAAGCAAAAAATAAAGACGTGATTTAATTTGGTTTCCTTTAGTATGATTTGTTAACTGCTCGAGCAGAAGTTTTTGTAGCTACAGCTTAGGTGTTAATTTCTCAGAAATTAATCGTTCATGTTGATTTTTTTCCAAAAGCCGAGGCATAAATGTGTAAAAACCTCAAATTTTTAATGAACAAAACTTCTCTAACCTCCAAGTTCAGTTATAGGTCATGGAAGGAGGGTGTTGGAAAAGATGCTGATAGAAACTGGAGCTTGGAAAGCCCAGGACATTTCCTTCAAAAAGAGCCTTGGCACATCCTGTAGTGAGGCAAGCACAAAGCCTGCGACACCTTGGGCTTCTCTGATCCGTAAAAATCGGGGAGGAAAGGTGTCCATGATAGCAGGGGCTGCCTGTGTGTCCGTGGTGGGTGATTTAAATGAGCTTTGGGTTGACTCTGGCGAGGTGTGATTGTCCTACAAGTGACAGCTTTCTCCTGACCTTTCTGGCAGCGTGGGAATTGTCATTTTTCAGGAGAATGGGCAGCCCTGGGTGCTGCAGGTGTTTTCTGTGGTGTTGTGCTGCAGGTAGGGATAATGAACAGGAGTGAAAGGTAAGAGCAGTGTCTTCAGTTGCACTTTAGGATGCAGATTTCAAATATTGAAGACACCTCTCAATTAAAGCCCTTTTTTTGTCTGTTCTGTGTCACCCGTTTGAGACAACTGCATTGAGCACACAACACCAATTCTGTTGGGAAGTTTCCCAATTCAGAATCATTCCTTGATTTAGCATCCTGTTGGCATTGCAAGTTTTCTTGCCATTTATTTCTCATTTCTTTGTGCCCGCCGTTACATCCAGCATGAAATAAATTTGAGTGGAATAGCAAAGTTAGTATTGTCACTCTGGAGCTTCAGTGTGGTTTTTATATCTTAATTTTTTTGTGGATCTTTAGTCAGGACATAAATCAGCTAGAGGATGGTTCCTATGTGTGACAGACAGAGGTGTTCTATGTACTGAGGTAAAGAATAAACCTGGGCAAGCGTTTACAGGGAAATAAGTTGCAATTATGGGAGGATTAATGTTGATTAATAACTTCCTTTGATAGTAGGAAGTCACATTATTAATCCTGGTACTAAAAGTTATTCCCACCCAGCCCTACCCTTAATCCTGGTCAATCCAAATCCATTCAGTCCTTAAGCAGTTAGATGGAGAACAGAAACATGAAATTCTTCAGAATAAAAGAAAAAGAATTCAGGTTTCTTGGCTGTACCCTCAGATGGACACTATGCAAGTTGGGGTTTTTTTATTGTCTTTTGTTTGTGCATTTTCGGTTGTTTGTTTGGGTGGTTTTTTTTTAACATATTGATTTCTGTGACATGGAATCTCCTCGCTAAGAACTAGATCCATTTAGTGCTAGAAAAGGCTTTTAAAAATCATTGGAATGGAGCTGGTTGATTGGGAGATGGATGTGGGAGGTCTGGCTGCCCCTGGCTCCGCTCTGTGAATTATGGGTGCCAAGACCCAATCCTGGCTCTTGGCTCCCTCCCGGGCCTGTTAGTGTTGCAGAGAAACCTTCTTCCCTGCTGTGGTTACAGTATGTAAAATAATCTCAGTCTCTCTGCCTTGTGGAGAAGGGAAAATCCTGAGGAAAATCCGGGCTGTGGGGCAGGAGGGATTTTCAGGGCTCTTTTTGTCCCCCATCCCAGCCCCGTTCCAGGCAGCCGCCTCAGTTCCCCACCTGGGAGCTGGTGGAGAGCAGGTGTTGGAACTAAACCCTTCATCCAAGTGCTTCAGGTTCCAGACTTTTGGAATTTGCCCTTTTTTTTGTGTGTTGTTTTAAAAAAAAAGCCTTTAAAATTTGGAGTGGTGCTAATGCTCTGCCAGAGATGTACAACTTCATGGATATTTTATGAGCTTGTGTTCTTTGCTTTCACAAATAATTCTAGTACAAAGCAGCGCGTCTTTGGTTGTTGAAGGTGTAGCTGCTTGTAATGAACTAAAATGTTGGATTGTACGAATGCTTCTCATTTGGATTTTGGGATCTTTCCTCAGTCTTTAGAAATGGAAACTCATTCTCTATCTGGAAATGGCCATTAACTGGAATGAGCTTTCCTTTGATTTTAGGTCAGGTTGACTAATGTTAAGAAGCTTAAAAATATCTGAATTTATTATGTGTTTGACTAAAAATGGACAGTCATGTTAACAAATGCCACTTAGGTAGTGCCAGTGGGTTTTATTGTGCCTCTTCCAACCATCTTCAGCAGAAAGTCACATTCAGTGTCACAGAAAGGAAAAAGAATTACCTTAATTTTTCAAAGAACTTCAGAAAGCTTTTTAAACTTTTTGAAAAAGAGGGCCAGCACTGTCTGACTAACAGGAGTGTTAGACTGCTCTGGTTTGCTGCATATTTTTATCCAAGTGAGATGTATTTGTGGCTCATGCAATAACACTCTGTCTCCATTCCTCTTCTTTATGAACATCAAGTGCTCTGCAGTATACAAATATCGTGTAGCTTATTTTGCTGCTCAAAGATATGGGTAGGAGTTTCTTGGAATGGGCAAATGTAATTATTCTGGAAATGAGCAGAATGAAAAGTAAACACGCTGCCAAATTAATAATTCTTTTAAGTGTAGATGTGTATATCTAAAACAAACTGTTTAAGCGACTTTGGGGAAAGATATCGAGAGTGACTGGATAGCAATAGATACAATTTTATGTTGGAAATTTAGGAAATGTCAGGCTTCCATTAAGACAATACACTTGAGGCTAGAAAATACTTTTCTTGGAGTTGCAGGCTCTCATTATTCCTGCTGGGTTGTTATAAAGATCAATAGCCTCCAGGCTGATTACCCAATACGAGGAGAAGGATTTATTTTGGGCTATAGAGCAAGGGACGGATTTGAGATGTCTCGGACATATTTAGAGTGATTGGAATATTAGT
Organism: Regulus satrapa; assembly: GCA_013396955.1. Classification (NCBI taxonomy): domain Eukaryota; kingdom Metazoa; phylum Chordata; class Aves; order Passeriformes; family Regulidae; genus Regulus; species Regulus satrapa. Next base: position 15,748 of record VWZN01008507.1, read on the forward strand.
TGTTGTTAGTGCCTTTCTCTCCTGCCAGCTCTGAGCTGTGCTGGGGAGTAGTAAAAATGTGTTTATGGCTGGTGGTGTGCAAGGGTGAGGCCTTCTGTGTTGCTAATTTTAACTTCTGAATTACTACACTCAGGGTCCAGACTTGGTTCGATTAAATCCTAACGCAACTTGTGGAAATTGGGCTGAAGCAAAAGAAGTTCAGTTTTAGACTTGGTTTAAAGTTCCTGCTTAATCCAAATGGAGTGGTTTTGCTTCCTAGGCTTGAACTATTTAAAGGCTTAAAGCTGCAATAGTTTGATTTAATGCTCTTGGCAAAAAAAAAACCAAAAAACAAAAAACAAAAAAATCAGCTCACTGGTTGGTTTGTAAAATGTTCAAAGTTTTAGCCATGTAATTTGGTCTTTTCCTTCTGAACTGCCAAAATTCAGACCAAAAAATCCAGAGCAGAAATCGTTGTCTTGGTTTTGAGGCGGGCCGGCCCCGCTGGGCGCCGGAGCCTTGCAGCTGTGCAAGGGATTCTTGGGGACGTTGCTCCCAAGACGTGGCTAAACCGTGCCCACGCCACGGCCGTGCCACCCCACGGCCTCAAGCCCCAGTCCAAAGGCGCCCGCGCCCGTCCCGCCGGGCGCCGCGAGCCGCTCTTGTCTCTCCGCTGCCCTTGCAGACAACGTCCCCGAGGAGCTGAAGGACCCGTTCTACATCGATCAGTACGAGCAGGAGCACATCAAACCGCCCGTGATCAAACTGCTGCTCTCCAGCGAGCTCTACTGCCGCGTCTGCAGCCTCATCCTCAAGGGGGACCAGGTGGCCTCTCTGCAGGGACACCAGTCCGTGATCCAGGCGCTGTCTCGGAAGGGGATTTACGTCATGGAGAGCGATGATACACCCGTGTCTGAATCCGACCTGGCCTCGGCACCAATCAAAATGGTTAGCTTAATTAAATCCACCTCGGCGTCTCCTCTTTTTATTTTATTTAACGCTCTTTGAAATAGGCAGTGGAGGGGAAGGGTGGCTGATTTCTAGGTCGTTAACCTTTTGGTTTAAATACAGTTAGAGCATAGAGGGTTTTTTTTTAAAAGTCTTTTCCAATCCTCTCTGTTTTCTTCTTTCAGAGTTCTCATATGGCAATGATTGATGCTCTGATGATGGCCTACACTGTAGAAATGATCAGCATTGAGAAGGTGGTTGCCAGTGTCAAGCGTTTCTCTACTTTCAGTGCCTCAAAAGAGCTGCCCTATGATTTGGAGGATGCCATGGTTTTCTGGATTAACAAGGTAGAATTTACTTTGGGAAAAGCCTGCCTGGCTTTTCTTGTCGCTTCTTAGATTTTTAAAATGGATTCTGATGCTTGTCCTCCTTTCTTACTTGTGCATTTCTATAATCTCTTTTTACTTTTGCAACTTGTTTTCCTTAGGGAAGAATAAAGCTGGTAAATGTAAAAAGAAAGAAGATAATCAGGAACTAAGTCAGAAAATATGTAAAAAGTGGATTCTTTATTTTCAGACGAGTTGCTGTGTTGTGTTTTTTTCGCTAGTGGGGGCTTTTTTAGGTGAAACATTATTTCATGCTAAGTAAGAGGATGGACTTAACTCTGACTGGATGGAATGCTTACCAGAAATGCTGGAATTATTCCAAGGGCAGCAGTTAAGTTACTCTAATTCTTTTGAGTGGCAAGAGTCACATTCCAAAGAGAATGTATCCTTTCAAACCCAGGATTGTGATTTCAGCTACTGCTAATAGAGAGTTGGTCTAGAAAACTGCTGTACCATGATTTTCTATGAACTCTTTATGTTTGTAGCATGAATTGACCATTAAGTAACAGGAGCAAGAAGGGCATTTGTGGAAACATATCCAGGTGTATCTTAATTAATTTTCCATGCTATTCCCTTTTAGGTGAACCTTAAAATGAGAGAGATAACAGAGAAAGAGATTAAATTAAAACAACAACTAATGGAAAGTCCAGGGCATCAAAAGGTAAACCAAAATTGTCTTCAGTTGTGATATTGTTTGTCGATGATGAATGGATTTAAATATCAGTGTTTTCTTTGTCAGAGAAGTGTGAGGGCTCCAATCCTCAAAAGTGAGATTTTTCTGCATGCAGTTTGGTTTGTCTGTGTCATCAGTGCCCTTCCTTGCCTTTGAAGCCCACTGGTATCTTCTGACTTTCCTTTAAGTTTCAGTAGGATGAAAACAACTTGTTTCAACTAAAAGAACCTGTATCAACTCTGTGTGGGTAAATATGACTCGGCTTTCACAGCACAAAATATATGTTATATATTTTGAAAGCTCTTGGGGCATATTCTTTTTGCATGGGTTATTTGTCTAATGTGTGTTTAGGGACTTCTTCAGGTTCTGTCCAGGAAGGATACTCTTGGCATTCAAATGTTACATGTCTGTGTTTGTAGGTTTTTTTTCCAGCTTTTCCCCTTGAAATTGTATCACAATGCACTAATATTTCAAAATACAGCACACTTTCATTTCTGGAGAATGTCAAATAGGTTTTTCTCCAACATCGTGTCTCTCTGAACTCCCAATTTGTGATTTCATAAAACCTTAAGATAAATTATAAATAACATATTCTTCCCTCAAATTGGCATTGCTGGCCAAAGGGCTCAAAGTGTCACCTATGAACAAGGCACTGTTGTTTAACTTTCATGTTAGTTGCAAAGGTTTTTTATGTGCCTTTTCTAGAAAATAATATCCTTCAGCTAAAAAGAGCTGCTTAATTTGCAAGTTGATCTGAAGTCTAAAGGATCTCTTAATTATTTGACCCTATTGGCTTTCGGGTCTCATTTTAGTATTTTTAAATCTAAATTTCTAGGCTGTAAGCCCTCTGAAATATGAAAGTGTTTGTTGCTGAAGTGCATTTAAGTATTACTGCTTTTAACTTGCATTGCTGATGTTCCTTTCCTATTCCTACGTTCCTTTCCTTGCTTCCTGAGCAGTCTCCTTCCAAATGGTATTGGAAATTAGTACCTGTAAGTGAACTACTTTTACACCAGTTGTCATCCACAAAATCATGGCTTTTTTTAAAAATCTTCCCTCAGAGTGTTTGCTTCCATCCCAACGCTTCTCAGCTGCTCTTTGACAAACACCCGTGTGAGCTTTTGGGCCATCAGGCTTTGTTTTCATGCCGTGCTTTTTGCATACTGTACAGCATACAGCATACTCACTCTGCAACACCTCAGAGCTGCTTCCACACCGCAGCAGGGAGGGAGCTGGGGTAACAATTAAAAAACAAAAAAAAACCACCAGAAAATCACCAGTTGAAATGGTTGCGTTTGCTGGGTTTGGCCGTGAGTAGGAGCTGAGGTGAGAGAAAAGCTGGGCGGCTTAAAACGGCTGCCTAATCTTGGAATCCATAGTTAAGATACTCAGATGTTTGTGCTTAAATAATGCTCTTACACTGCTCCTGCACCTGCTCTGGTGCAGATTTGTAAATCTGTCAGAGCCAGGGAACTGCTGTTCCCCGAGGTGGGGTAGGAGATTGGCCAGACCAGGTCGGTGGGAGTTGCTGGGAGCGTGTGCTCAGTTCAGTAGCCTGGAGCTGGCACAGGGGATGGAGGACAGTTTGCACTTTGGAACAAAACACTGATTTTTCTTTGTGCTGAGGTGTCAAATTGGAGTATCAATTCCACTATATATATTTTTTTTAAAAAATTTTAAATTGTGCTTCTGAATTCCCTGCTTTCCTTTGTCAGAGTTTTCTGGGGTTTATTTCAACTTGCAGAGATTTTCCTTTGTTCCTTAGCTCGGATGCCCTTTCTCCTGCCCTTGCAGGAGCTGGTGTTACTCATTTCATCTCTGGGAAGATGAGCTGTTGTCTCAGTTGTTAATTCCAAAGGGCAGAGCACTTGGAAGAGGCAGGTGTGATCAGCAGCCTCCCCGTGATCTCCCACAGAGAGCTCAGTCCCACTGCAGCCTCCTAATCCTTTGTTTGAACCAAAGCTGTGGGCTGGAGTAAAAACTTTAAATATCTGAAATTAAAGGAAGGAGTAAACAAAGGTTGTCTCACTTCTAGTCCACTTAGATTTTAATGGTTTTACTGGCAGTCTGTCAAAGCTGTTGTTGGATTCTGTAAATTCTTTGCTTTTTTATATTGTGATTTTTGTCTGGTTGGGTTTTTGAATACGGAGTTATCTCTATTTCAACAGCACCATTTCTGTAATTATTGCATACAAATGTCATTAATTGTATGCATGGGCAGGAGGGTTACAAACCACAGCACTTAGCTTAGAAAATAAGGAAGAATTCAGAATTTTCAGTATAAAAGACTGAAAGGTAAAGAGAATGACAGTTGGGCAAAAAAAAGGGAATTAAATTAAGTCCATAAAACCCCTCTTTGATAAATTTGTGGGGTTTTTCATCAAAGCCAAAAGAAACAAGGAACCTTTACAGATTTTAGTTCTTGGTATTGACAGTCGTTCATTTAAATTCCATTTAAGCCTAGAGGGAAAAAAAAAATCTACTTTAACTACAGGAGGAATTAAAGTTGAAAAATAATTTCTGAAGGGTTTGTTTTTTTTAAAAATATGCTTATTTAAGTGGATAAATGCTGACCTTTTCAAGCTAACCAGTTTACCTTGGTGTGCACACTTAATTCTACCAGACCTAACAACCACATTCCTAGTGCATAATGGATGTTGCTGATGCCTTTGATTTGTTTCTTGTTTGAATAATCACCATCCTATATCTCACTGTTTCTCTCTGTGTAAGCCTGATCTGATGCATGCCCTATCGCACTGCATGCTGGAACCAGTGGAATATGCTCGTGTGGTACAGTATGATTCCCATTCCATTACATCTTCGTGGAGTGCTCCAGGCTGGGGAAAAACCCAATTTGCACCTGGGAAAAGGACAGGAAAAGTAGCATTAGCCTGCAGAGACAGCTTTGAGTTCCTTGGGAAACTTAGTTGGGAAATAAAGAGAAGAAACCGATTCTCGTTGCTCCAAGTGATCTTCATTGCGTAGAACAGATTTTTTCACAGCCTGTGCCATCCTAAACTGACAGCTAGGAGTGTGTGTGTGTGTAGAGCTTTCCGAGGCTGGCTTGGGAAGTGCAGGATGCCGTTGGTAAAACCCAGCTTTCCTCTGAGGATTCAGTGTGTGATTGGTGTGTCTGCACAGCAGGCAAGAGATTCCGTTCAGTCCCAGTGCTCTCAGTGCCCTGGAGTGCCCAAGGATGCTTTCCCAGCACTGCCAGGTGCTTCTGCCAGGCCCTGCAGTGCATTCTGCTTTTGCTTTCCCACCTGCTTTGCTGCTCAGTTTAGACACAGCCTCCCGTAGTGTTTGGATGCTCAGGAAACAGCAACCCTGGAACTTGCAAAACTTGCAGGAAGCAATGCCAAGATCTGTTCTTCAGCTGATTGGCTTTGGCAGCTCCAAATTCCCTGAGGGCTGCGGGGTGGCTTGCACCAGAGATTGATTTTGATCTGTAGTAAATCAGGGAGAGTTTTGCTGGGGATGTCAAGGCCTCCTCCTCTCTGAGTATTTTGGAAAAGGCCTTGGTTTTTTTATTTTTGCACAACACCTGTGTTGCACACAGATGTGTCCTGGTTCTCTCTGAGAGAGCTTTGCTGTCTGTGGACACGACAGCTAATCCGTGGATGTGGGTAAGCTACGAGAGACCACCAGGCCCTCAGAATGATTTTTGCCGTGTTTTGTTTTTCCCAAGCTTTAAGTGTTTCCACGTAGCTCCCCGTGTCTCTTTCTTTGGATCTGCTGCATTCATGCATATGCCTGGCAGGGTTTGGAGTTGAATTGATTCTAAGAAGTTCAAGTGTGTGAAGGAAGTGAGGAATCCAGCAGCACGGATTGCTCCTGGGCATGAGGAGAGGGAATGGCAGATGAGCAGCTTGCCCTAGTGGAAGGTTCCCTGCCCGTGGCAAGGGTTGAGCTGGGTGATCTTTAATGTCCCTTCCAACCCAAACCATTCTAGGATTAAAAGAGAAACACCATTTCCTTCAGAATTGGCTTCCACGGGGAGAAAAGCACAACTCTGTCAGCGGGGTTCGACTTGGGGCAGAGTGGCAGAAAGGATCCAGCGAAAAGAGTTTTCAATGCTTACCACAGACCCCTTTTCTTTGCTTTTTTTGGGTTCTTTTTTTTTGGTCTTTTTGCCTCTTCAGCGTGATGTGAACCCTTGTTTTCTCTCTGTAGGTGCGTTACAGAAGGGACCACCTCTCCAGCAGGCAGTTACCCTATTTCCCTGTGCTGGAAGATCTGATGAAGGATGGTAGCGATGGTGCTGCTCTTCTAGCTGTGATTCACTATTATTGTCCGGAGCAAATGAAACTGGATGGTATGTAATAAAGGTTTGGAGGCAATAAAAGGAATAAAAGGCTTTCAGGCTTCGAAAGCTGAGCTAGAAATACATGAAAAATTAAAAATGCAGCACATTTAAAAGGTAGTGGACTGTGGCAGGTTGGAGGCAGGTCAGATATGGAACCTGCATTTTAAGAAGAATCTCCCTTGGATTTCAGGGTTTTTTTACTTACTGTATGTAGAAGACTGTGTTCTGTATGAGTAACAAAAGAATCTTTTCTTTACCAGTTTTGGATGATGTGGCTTTCTTTGCTCAAATAACTGAGCTTGGTTTCAATGCCATAAAAAAAGGAGTACATGTCCACCGCTGTTAGCTGAAAATTCTCATGGTTTTCTTGGCTTAACTCAGCATTTTAAAACCTAGATTTTGAAATAGCTTCTCTCAATCTGCAGAAATTGTCGCTCTTGAGCATTGCAAAACTTGGGTTCTCTTCCCCAGAAAATGTTTTTCTTAATAAATCAATGTGCTTGTTGCATTAACTTCTTCAAATCAACATTTCGTATTGGTTTTTAAATTCTCAGATTTGTTGTACCTTGCAGAGCACCTGAGTGTTTTCAGAAGGAACCAGCACTGTGAATCCTAGGAGTAACCCTTTATTATATGCAAATCAAGATGTCTGGTTTTAATTGCTTTTGTATTTTGTCATTATGTGTTTTCTCTGTAGCCTGTTTACCTTTTCTGTGGCTGTGATAGGCAGAATCCCCTGTGGATTCAAAAATGAATGCAGAACTGATACTGTTCTCTGTGGTTCTTTTCCTCCTTTTCCTATCCTTCTGCTGCTGAGCAGGTAGAGAAATGTCACTGGTAGCCAGTAAATATCCAGTGCTGGTGTAGAGTATGTGAAGTTGCTGTTTTTTAGTGTTTTCTGTGAGCTGGGGGTGTGAAGGGTGATCCTTGGAGCAATGTCAGAACTTACTCAGCCCTCTCCCCTTCCCAGATATCTGTTTGAAGGAGGTGACATCGATTGCAGACAGCCTCTATAACATTCAGCTTCTGAGAGAATTCTCAAATGAGTACCTAAACAAATGTTTTTACCTCACCTTGGAGGACATGTTGTATGCTCCTTTGGTTTTAAAGGTAAGAAACATGTATTTTTCAATAAAATTTGGGTAAATCACGAGTGTTTTCTCAATGTGAGGTGTAATTTTCCTTTTTTTTCTGTTTCAGCCTAATGTCATGGTGTTCATTGCAGAGCTCTTCTGGTGGTTTGAGAACGTCAAACCAGACTTTGTACAACCAAGGGATATCCAGGAAATAAAAGATGGTAAGTTTGTAACCACAGGTAACTGATAGCACAAAAATACTTACATTGCAGTAAAACTGTTGCCTGGCGGTGTTTCCTTGGAAAGCTTTATTTCTTCCCAAGAATTATTCCTGCTGGGGATCTCTGAAAAGCACTAAAGGAAAATTAGTCCTAGATCCACTTGAGTTCTAATTTTTGAACAGCTAATTCCCGCCTCCCCTAAACCCAGTAATGAATTATGAAATTGGAACTTTCATTAAGCTCACCAGAAGATAGATATTTTAAATAAAGACCGATAGTGCGGGTTGCGCCCTAGACAAAGTTTGCATCTTACCTTCTGCAACCTGAGAGTTTCTCGTGCTGTTGCTGTGCTGATGCTGTCCCTCTGTGCCCAGTCAAGGCAGTGATGCAGCAGAAGAGCAGCCGGCCCCCTGTCCCCATTTCCAACGCCACCAAGCGCAGTTTCCTGGCCGCTCCCGCCAGCCCAAGCCCAGCAGAGCTGCAGCCCCCGGCCCAGGCAGCCCCCGAGGCCTGCAGCAGGTACTACCTGCACCCCGAGGAGCCTGACTACCTGTGAGTCTGCCTTCATGTCGTTCCACCTTCAGTTCATGCCTGGGTTTGGATCACCTGGGGGGGTTTGTGCTGCCGGCTCTTGTCATTGTGCCACAGACTGAGGGAGCTCAGAGCAGCTGAAGGGGCTCCAGGAGAGCCATGGAGGCGTCTGTGCCCATGGCAGGGTCTGGAACTGGATCTTTGAGATCACTCCAAACCCAAATGGGGTTCTGTGGAAACAAACGTCAGCATGATCTGATGTGCAGGAAGGTTAATGAAAAGGGTTTGAGGCTGAAAGAAATTTCATGGTGACCTCGGTGTTATTTCAGCCTTTACTTGGTCTTGAATTTACTTTTTTTCATAAGCGACGTCTTAAATCTACTGTGTTCAGAAACTTAGGTAATATGTTTGGTTTTGTGTGGTTACATGTGAAAAACTTCTCTTTAAGGAGCTTTTTAAAAATTAATGGTGACTACGTTTTAAAGAGGATGAGGGTAATTTACCAGTGTAACTTCACAATTTGGGGTTTTTTCAGATTATAAAAAAAAATAAAAAATTCGTAGTAATGAATTTTTGCTTTTCTGAATTAGTGGCAAAGGAGGAAGTCCTGCCTTCAGCCCTTCCCATCCACTGCTGCCTTTGAGGCAAAAGCAACAAAAATCTTTACAGGAAGAAGACAGCCCTGGTAAGTCTACCTTGAATTCACCTTTCAACAGGCAATGACTGTCAATGGCAATAAAATAATTAATTAAAACATAAGTTAATTTCTATAAATTATTTAGAATTGAATTAATTGCAGTAACACAAGTGGGTGAGCATGCAGAGTCTGAGTAAATCTTAAAGATCTTTAAAGACACTTAGTGGATTTTAATATTTTTCAGGCTTTGTCTGTCTGGTGGCAGCTGCAGGAAATCTGTTTTCTGCTGCCATCTGTTGGGGAAGAAGTTGATTCTGTTTCTCTCTTTGCTGTTAAATGAGGTTAAAATGTGGGTTTAAAGACCATTTCTGAACTATTATCAATTAAAAACCATTTCAGGCCATCGGCACCGTTCGAATTCTCTGACCCGCGTTGATGGGCAGCCACGAGGGGCAGTTCTGGCATGGCCAGAGAGGAAACCCAGGTAAGGAAGGCATTTATTTATTCCAGCATTGCTTGAGGGAATGATACTGTGACAATTTGATTGTGGTGATGTGGTATCACCGCCCTAGAACTGCGCCGACAGTCACTTAATTTTGTTTTCTCCTAACGTGCACTTTCAGAGCTGACTGATTTTAGATTTGCAATTGAAAATATGTCAGACATGATTATCAGGAAGCACTGTTGAGGATGGAAGTGTCTGAAATTGCTGCTTGGTATTGCTGGTCACTTGTGATACAGGATGCATTTTTAAAATAGAACCATTTTAGGTGTCTGTATCATAGTCTTTACATCAACAAATTGTTCCTTGTCATGGTAGATTCTTCTTATCTTTTCTAGGCCTCTGTCTCAGCCAACACCGTTTGCTCTTCATCATTCTGCCAGCACTGATGTGGACCCTGGCTCTGGGGACAGCATTAGCCTGGCCAGATCCATCAGCAAGGACAGTCTTGCTTCCAACATCGTCAACGTAACCCCCAAAAATCAGCCCCACCCTCCGTCGGTGAAAGCTAACGGGAAGAGCTTGCTGAACAACGTAGAAATGGAGGATGAAGATGAAGAGCTCATTGCAATCATCAGATCTGAAGAAAGGCCGGCCCGTGGTGACCCTGAGGTGCAGAATGCAGCAGCCAGGGTGCCCAGCCTAGTGGCCACAGCGTGGTCTCCAAAAACAAACAGCGAGCCTTCGGACAGCAAACCCGAGAGTTTTTACCTGGAGCCTTTAATGCCTGCGGTGCTGAAACCAGCCAAGGAAAAACAGGTCATCAATAAAGAGGATGAGTGTGGGGAGGGGAAACAGAGGAGTTTTGTAACAAAGAGGTCAAATGAAGGACACTTGTCTTTGCTCCGCAAGAAAGCGACGAGCAGTCATGGTGAGCATGACCTCAATAGGACTTTTACTCCAATTTCTAGCTCTGATTTCACTCCAGTTGCAGATCCCAGTTCTGCAGATGCAGTGGCCCTGGGGGAAGCAGGTGTAGAAGTTTCCAGACCTTTGGCTAGTAGCAGTTTAGATCCTTCCTCTCAGGAGCTATCCACTGGAGGATTCTTTCTTCATGCTGCTAAACCCGATGATGAGGTAACAAGTAAAGTCAATGTGAGTTATGGGAAAGGTCTCAACCTGCACGTTCAGGAAACAACCTGGACTATGGTGAGACAGGACTCGGAGCCGGACCTCTTGGACATGGAAGATGCTGACCAGGATTTGGTGGTCGTCGACAGCCATCCTGTAGTCACTAAGTACGTTGGTGAGGAGGAATCCGCCAAGCTGCAGGAGGACATGAAGGTGAAGGAGCACGAGGACAAGGACGACGCCAGCGGCCGCTCCAGCCCCTGCCTGAGCACCATCTCCCAGGTGAGCAGCGTGTCCATGGCCAGCGGCAGCGTCCGCATGACCAGCTTTGCGGAGAGGAAGCTGCAGAGGCTCAACAGCTATGAGACCAAGTCCAGCACGAGTAGTTCCCAAAAAACCACCCCAGATGGGTCAGAAAGCTGCCCGGCACCACTGACCACGTGGAAACAAAAGCGAGAGCAGAGCCCCAACAGGCAGAACAAAGACAATGTTAATCTTTTAGCTTCGGAGCTGGTGCAGCTCCATATGCAGCTGGAAGAGAAACGCAGGGCCATAGAGGCTCAGAAGAAGAAGATGGAAGCCTTATCGGCAAGGCAGAGACTAAAATTGGGCAAGGCAGCTTTCCTGCACGTTGTTAAAAAAGGGAAATCTCCTGATGGTCCACAACCTCTTAAACCAGAACATTTTGCAAAAGAATATTCTCGGCACAACGGGGAAGATTTAGATGAAGTTTCTTTGGGCTCCAAATCTGAGGAGTTTCTTGTGAAAGAGGAGGAAAGAGAAGAAATGCTGAACGATTCTCAAGAAGTGGCAAAAGTAAAAATGCAGGAAAGCCTAGCTTTTGCTGAGCCACACAAACCAAAAGACCCTGCTGCTATACACGATTTAGAAAAGAGTAAAATTATTTCTGTTGCCCTCCTAGAAGACAACGTGACTGAAGCAGATATAAATGAATGTGATCTTTCCATCGAGAAGCTGAACGAAACAATCAGCACCCTGCAGCAGGCCATCTTAAAGATTTCCCAGCAGCAGGAGCTGCTCATGAAATCTCCAACGGTGCCATCCCCAGGAAGCAGAAGTAACTCTCAGGACCAAAAGGTGAAACCTTCGATCCATTTCGTCGAGCCCCTGTCTCCAACTGGAATGAACAGCCTGCGGAAACCGCCGCGCCTCGGCCAAGGAAGGACTCCCCGGCCAGGAAGGCCTTCGGAGCTCAAAGTGCCCAAGGACAGGCAGCAGAATTCAGCTCGTGTTAAAACCCCGACACCCAGCCTAGAAAACCTTCCACATTTGAGACCTTTCCCACCCAATAGCTTGGCAAAGACACCCACAGAAGTGGGATTGGAGAGCAGTCCTGATCCTGGAAGTGGTTCCCAAGAGAAGTGTTTCTTTGATACCTATAGACTTCATGATGAGAGCAATCAAAGGGCACTTGTTCTCTCCACCTCCAAAGATGCGAATATTCTGTCTGAAATGAGCAAAGAGGTGAATAACAGCTTCAAGGAAACAGGGTTGAATTCTTCTGATGGCTCAGGAAAAGAAAATGTCCCAGTGGATGAGCCCCTGAGAAGCAAGGCTAATCTCATTGAAGTAGATTTGTCTGACTTAAAAGCTCCAGATGAAGGAGAACTTGAAAACCAGGATAGCTCCACGGATATGATTAGTGAAGGTGATCAGAAGTCTGGTGTGGGTTTTTTCTTCAAGGTAAATGTGATACCTTTCTCTCTTTGGTACCTGTTACACACTCACCCAGCATTAGAACTGGTGTTTCCCAATCTCCTGATGGAGCACAGCCCTCATGGGTTGCAATATTTGGATATAAAATAAAAAAGCTGCACTGGAAAACAATTACTTTTGGAAAAAAAGAGAGATCTGCTCTCAAAACATTTAGTGTCTCAGTTTGTGCTTAGCAGTGATTATTGTCAATACTGCGAACGTGCTGACATGATGGTACTTTCTCTTTTAATTTTTCTTTCAAGAAAGTCAAACTAGTCTCAGTCTTCTCAATCTCAGGGAATTTAACTTCTGGGGTCTTTGTGGTGTGATTAATTTTGACTGATTGCCATTGCACTGGGATTATTTGTGGTGTCCATCCTGGCTCACATCACAGTTGCATTGTACTTTGCAGGTCTAGAAGGTATTGTGATGATAAAAAATATTTACAAACAAGTGAGAGTAAGGTGAGCCCCTTTTTTTCTCCTCACACACTCAAGGGAACACTAAAACTGTCTCCTATTTTTTTTTCTTTAGCAATAAGAGTCTTTGGATTTGCACTCACCAATTCTAAAAACGTGAAGATTTCCAAAAGTAATCCTTTCTCTTCAGATTTTCCTGGAATCACCAGCAATCTTGTGACGTCCAGCTTAACATATCACCCGCTATTCTTTAAAAATTTCCATCCCTTTGGGTTTTGCAGGATGAGCAGAAGGCAGAGGACGAGCTGGCCAAAAAACGTGCGGCGTTCCTGCTGAAACAGCAGCGCAAGGCCGAGGAGGCTCGGCTGCGCAAGCAGCAGCTGGAGGCTGAGGTGGAACAGAAAAGGGATGAAGCTCGGTAAGGAAGCACAGAAAAGAATTTCTCCTGATTTTGAGGTGAGGGGGTTGTTCCGTGCTCAACACGCTGTTCTTGTGTTGGCTCGGCAGCCGCAAAGCTGAGGAGGACCGGATACGGAAAGAGGAGGAGAAGGCTCGGCGGGAACTCATCAAGCAGGAATATCTAAGGAAAAAACAGCAGCAAATTTTGGAGGAGCAAGGGCTTGGGAAACCCAAATCCAAGCCCAAAAAACCCAGGCCAAAGTCGGTCCATCGTGAGGAATCTTACAGTGATTCAGGCACCAAGTGTTCTTCCACACGTAAGAATCTGGATTTGTTTGTTCTCCCCGAGTTTCAAATCTGCTGCAGCCAAATGTGTTTGACATTTCCTCTCCTGTTTTTTAGCTGATAATTTGAGCAGTGCTCAGTCTGGTTCCAGTTTGTCTTTGGCCTCAGCAGCAACAACTGAGCCTGAAAGTGTTCACTCTGGTGGCACTCCCTCACAGAGGTACAGCCAGCTTCTCTTGGGTTTCTCTGGTCCTGGGGGATGGAACAGTTTTGGGCTTTCAGTGCTGTTTGCTTCACCTCGCTGGCAGAGGAGCACAATCAGCATTGCTGAATTCATCTGGTTTGTGTGGCTGCCAACTGCAGTGTTCTGTACAAACTCGCAGAGGAGTCAGAGTTTAGCTTTGCTGTCTAGCAAGGAGAATCTGACTGTTCTGGGGAGTATAAGGGGGAATAATCTGTTCCATTCGGGGACAGCAGCATTTATGTGAGATCACAGGGCCAAACCCCAAAATCTTGGCATATAATATTTTATTTTTTTCCCTCCCAGAGTTGAATCAATGGAGTCCTTACCAATTCTGAGCAGAAATCCCAGCAGGAACACAGAGAGAGACTGGGAGAACGCTTCCACAGCATCTTCTATTGCTTCAGTGGCAGAATACACAGGTGCCTGCTTTGTTTTAGTTCAGTTTGCTTTTCTTCCATTTGTTTTATTCATTCATTATGAATACCAGGTCAGGAAAACCTGTGATGTGTTTCACGTTATTTCTGAGAAGCTGTCAGGTGTATTTTGTTCTGTTTAATATCTCTAAAAGCAAGTCATTCTAGAAGAATAACGAGGGGTTTCTTTTTTTTTTTTTCACTTCAAATGAAAATCTTAGCGTTCCTAAATGTAAAGCAGATAATTCTGACTTATTTCTCTTCCTTAGGTCCAAAATTATTTAAGGAACCCAGCAGCAAATCCAACAAACCTATTATTCACAATGCTATATCTCACTGCTGTCTCGCTGGAAAAGTGAATGAACCACATAAGAACTCAATATTAGAGGTAAACACTGAAATTATTAATGCACCCTCGATCACACGGGTCTGTAATGCTGATTTAATAATCCCACTGATGTGTTGTGTGAATTCCATTTCCTAAAACGTGGCTGTATAGAGCATTTTATTTTGCTTTCCACGTGGAAAACACGATCCTGTATTTAGAGCTCTATTTTTAGGCTTATAAAAGCACTTGAAAAATCACGTTAAGAGGAACAACTGTTCAGCTTAAATCTTGGCATGATTCTCCCTGTGAGCACCCCCCCTGTACCTGGTTGTTTTTTGCTGCAGGAGCTGGAGAAATGCGATGCCAACCACTACATCATCTTGTTCCGCGACGCCGGCTGCCAGTTCCGAGCACTTTACTGCTACTACCCCGACACGGAGGAGATCTACAAGCTGACTGGGACAGGGCCAAAGAGCATCACCAAGAAAATGATTGATAAACTCTATAAGTACAGCTCGGACAGAAAACAGTTTAACGTGATCCCAGCCAAAACCATGTCTGTGAGCGTGGATGCTCTCACCATCCACAACCACTTGTGGCAAGCCAAGCGACCCGCGGTGCCAAAGAAGAGCCAGACTCGGAAATGACACCCAGCTCCTGGGGAGAAGGTTGGCTCACTGGGATTGCGTTGAGAGAAGAAGACATGTTTACCATTTTCCTCCAGTTTGCTATGAAATGTGCAGAACCATAGACATTTTTTAAGAAGCTTCGGGACGGAGAACGGTGGGTGCAAGTTCTCGAGGGATGAAGGAACGTTGCCAGTGTTTTTTATGAATGATCAATCTGCTGTTACATCCAATGCTAACTACTGTGGCTTTCAGCTGATGAGGGACTCTGCATGTAGCAAGATCTTGAACAAGTGGATTTCCTTTTACTTGAAGCTTTTCATCGGTACAAATTGGGAATAATTTAATTCTCTTTCCTCTCCACCTCGTCCCCTCCTTTTTTCCTGGCATTCTTAAGAGTTGGCGAGCTCCGAACTTGGGTTAGAAGGATTGAACAGACCTTGGGTGAAGTGCTTTGGGTTTGGTTTGGTTTTTTTTAAACAAGTCTTTAGGGAAATCCTCCTTTCAGACCTTTTTGAGGAACTGTTGAATACATCCAGTTGTTGTACTGTACCTACTGCCAACGTAAGTCCAGCTCTCAGATTTCTGAAAAAAAAAAAAGCCCCAACTTGTGCTGCTCAGAACAGAGTTTACTTGCAGGATCTGTGTAGGATAAGCACTGCAAGGATTGCAAAAGCCAGTCTTTTTCTAAAAAAAAATAAGATATATATATAAAAAATTGTTCACAGATGTAAAGATCTCTGGAATACAATCATGAAGAGGCATAACAGGTGCTACTAGCTGGAATGTGCCTGGCTGAAACTTAAGGCAAGCTGAATGGAGCCCAGTGATTACTGATTTCAGTTTCAGGTAGTGTCCTAAAAGATTTGTTTGCTTTAATAAAGGTGGATGCTGGTAGGTATAGAACATTTCCACTCTGAGCACGCTACTCCTGTACGATGGTGCACTTAATGATCACAGATTTTAATGTTTTTATTACATCATGAAATGTAATTCTACTTTCTTGGTCCTGTCTTTATTCTGAATGAGCAGCATGCTCTACAATGAAGAGTGTGTTATGTTTTTTTTATTTTGGGTGATATATTAATATATATTGATTTGTTTTTCTCATTTGAAAGCAATTTTTAAACAGAGACATTTGCATTTGTTTCAAAAGCCCAAATAAGTCGAATGGCTTGGATTTCTTTTCATGTTGAAATATTAAATCTTGAGTTATGACCTTAAAAGTCTTTGTGTTTCAGCAGATTAAATTTTTGTCTGTGGTAACAGGGTATATTTGCAATTCCTTTTTTTTT
>VWZN01008507.1:49549-73976 GCA_013396955.1 Regulus satrapa
GTTTGCACACTCCGCACGGCAAGGAGCCCACAAAACACAAAATAAAACCAAACGTGGGGGGAGGAAACGACCCCAAAGGCGGGGAAGGCGCCGGGGTGGGGCTGCCCCACTCACCCATGCTGGCGATGATGCTGTGCACGGGCAGGCGGGAGGGGCCGTCGTAGCCGCCTCTGCCCGCGAAGCCTTTCTTCTTCTGCTTCTCCTCCTGCTTGAAGATGAAGGCGGAGTTCTCCTCCTTGGTGATGTTGATGTAGAAGCAGGTGTCCGACGCTGCCATGATGTGCCGCGGGCCGGGGTTCAGCAGGATGCTCTTGTTCTCCTCCCTGCGGATGCCGATCAGGCAGACCCCGTACCTGCAGGAGCAGGGGGTGGGCATTCCCGGCTGGACAAAAAAACCCCTCCAGGCATCGTCCCCTGCACGGAGAACCGCGCAGACCCCCCGCCCGTCGCGCCCCTCACTTCTTGTGCGCGTGGAAGGCGGCGTAGGTGAAGCTCTTGCCCTCGTACTCCATGAAGAATTTGCTGTCGCCCATGCGGATGTGATAGACCTCATTGCCCGAGCAGCGCCCGTACATCCGCTGCCACTGCTCCGGGGACTCCTGGCCCTCCCTGCGGGCACAGCAGCAGCGTCGGGAGGGCTCCACCAGGGCTGGGATGGGACCCCAGGGAGCTGGGATGGGACCCCCGGGGAGCTGGGATGGGAATTCCAAGGCTGGGATGGGACTCCGGGGAGCTGGGATGGGACCCCAGAACTCCAGCCAGATTCTGGGGCAGAGCACCAATAATCTCTGGAGCTGCCCTGGAGCTGGACAGAAGGGAGATGACAGTGACACATTGGTGCTCGCCGAGGATGAGCTCGTTTTCATTTTGGGTTTTAAGTGCCTTTTTATTTAACGAGGGCTCCTGCAGAGTGCAGAGGGAGGGTTCAGAGCCCATGTTGGCAAACAGCTATGAGCACGGGGTGAGAGGCATCTGGCAAGGATGTTTCATAACTGTTTTGATGGCACTTTACCCAAAATTCAGACATTTCTGACTGGCCAAGGAGTGCAGGGCACACAGCACCTGTGCTGGCAGAGTCACGCTGGATATCTATCCACCAAAAAACCCTGCAGGGTCTGGGGTTGCTTGTGCTGTGAATTCACCTTCCTGCCAGCAGGACTGTGCCAATACAAAGACATTTTTATCTCCAGCCTCTGGAAAGCCGGCAGTGCCCAGCTCAATTGCACTGGTGTGGTGCCCTTACCAGGTGGGCTTTTGCTCTTGACCTGGAAGGGGGGGCCCAGACCCATCCCAGACCTCCACCCTCTCTCCCTGAGCACAGAGGCCTCAGTTCTGGCGTCGCTCCAGGCTCAGGCAGGGCAGGGACAGGCGGGGACAGCACTCACTGGCCACGGGAGGTGTGCACCAGCAGCGTGATGAGGGTGGAGGTGGCAGGGCAGACGCAGTTCAGGGCCAGCATGGCATATTTGCACTCCTCCTCACACACAACGTGGTCTGAAAGGCAGAGGGGACCATCACGGAGGAGAGGGGCACAGATGGGCTCCCTGGCTGGCAGTGCCCGGGAATTAGGGGATTTTGGGGTGGTGCTGGGTGTTTCCCCCTCCTGCCAATCCAGGAGGGATCTCAGCTGACCAAGAGTGGCCGTGCAGCTGCTCCAACTCACCGGCAAACTTGACATGAAATTTGTTTTCTGGCTTTAAGATCTGAACGTAGAGAGGACAGTTTGGAGCAAAGTCTTTGACAGCCCAGGCCCTCAGGATGGTCTGGTGGTCCTGGACAGGGACAAGAGCAACAAGAGCTATTTGGTTGATGGTTTGTTTTCTCCAAGGCTTCCACACCTGGGATGAACTGCAAAGCACCCAGCCACGCTGGGGACACACAGCAAGGGCTCCTCCTGCCCCTGCTGCTCCCTGAAACCCAGCACTGATGGGAAGCCAGCAGAAGAAAGGCGAGCCCCACAGGGGCTCAGCCACCAGGGCGCTGCTGCGTGTCTGAGCCATCCCCAAGGTTCTCCGTGGCACTCAGCCCCTTCCCAGCACCCTGCTTTGCTGGGCACAGGTGAGATCAGCATCGCTCCAGTCCCTTCTGCCTCAAAAATGCCCCATGCCCACCCTCTGGCCGGACTCACCGCTGCTGTTCTGTCCACCTCGTTTCGGCTGCTGAGGATGAAGCAAGCTTCTCCATTGTCCATCCTGCCGAGAGAGAGCAGCGACCCCATGAAGGCACACGGTTGGGCACTGCCCATCCCAGCCAGGCCACCGCCAGCCTCCCCCAGAGCCAGCAAAGGCACTCGGGGACACGGCTGGGGTGACACCGCCGGCCGGCGATGCGCGGCGTTGTCCCTCTGCTCACTTGGCTCTCATGAGGTCCTGGTCCTTGAGCGCGGAGCCCTGGAGGTAAATCACCCGCTGGGACCACAGCGGGATCTGCAGCACGCGCCGCACCTGGATGTCCATCTCTGTTGGGCACAGGATCACCACGTAGTAATCCTGCAAGGGAGAGCCGGCCGTGGGTGCCAGCCCGGCCGCGAGCCGGCGCGGGGAGGCACCGGCCCGGTGCTCACCTGCAGCCGAGGGTGGGCGTAGAACTCGTTGAGGAAGTCCATGAGGAGGTCGATCTTGAGGGAGCTGACGCAGAGCACCACGTGTTTCTCCGTCTGGGCGCGGTGCCGGCTGTAATTGCCTCCCGACTTCTGCCGCTCCATCCACAGGTAGACGAGCTCCTCGAACTGCAGAGGGCACGGAGCTGACGGCCCCGTCGGCAGCGCTGCCCCGGGCCGGGCTCGCAGCCCCTCCCCGGCCTCACCTGGAGCGGCAGCACCACCAGGGCCACGCAGATCATGATCACCACCAGGAGCTGGGAAGGCCAAATCTTTGGTGTCACATCGCCGTAGCCCACGGTGGAAAAGGTGACGATGCAGAAATAGAAGGACTTGAAGAGGGAGAGCTTCTCACCTGCTCTTTCTAAATGCTGGATGCCGCAGGTCCTGGAAGGGAAAAGCCCCGTCACAGCAGGGGCTGGATGGGATGCGGGGGCAGCAGAGCCCCACAGATGTGTAGCTCAAAGCCATCCTGCTAAACAAAGTGTCACCCAAGCCTTCCTGGGCCCAAATTATACAACCCCTCCCCAAAACTCATCCAGCAGCAGGGCTGGGAGCACCACTGAGCTCTGAAACAGCATTAGTCATCCACATCAGAGCACCGTCTTTATTGCCCAAAACTCATGAGCCTAAAAGCCTAATTTCCTCTCCATTCAGCAACTTAATGGCCTAATATGCCTCAAACCCAGAGCAAGGGAGCCAGAGGAGAATTCAAAGCCTAATTCAGAGCTAAATAGCCAGTGATGAGCTCTGTTCCCCCTGCCCAGAGGAACACCCGTGATGCTGGCAATGCAGGCTAAAGGGCCCTGATAATTAGCAAGAGCCCCAGTGGCCAATTACACAAATGAGCTCGGGAGCTGTGACTTGTGCGGGAGGAAGAGCTCGGCTGGACCCTGGGAGTGTGAAGGGTTCTGGTGAAGGAGCCATCCCACCCCTGTCCCTGGGGAAAGCTTCTGTCCCTGCCCTCGGCACTGCTCTGGCACTCACATCCCCCAGCTCCCCCTGACACCCCCATCCTCCTGTTAAAGCCCTAGAATAAGGCAGGATCCTCAGCTTGACTTGGAAACCCCCTCAGAGGGCTCAGCGTGCTGAGGGATGAAGCAAAGCAGGGGAAGGCATGAGCCCTGCTGGAGCCCAGCTCTGCCAGCCACCCCAGATGGGCACAGCTGGGTTCCCAGGGTGGGCACAGCTGGGCTCCCGGGGTCAGGAAGGGGCTTTAGAGAGATGAAGAACACTCACCCCGTGAAAACGAGACACAGGAGGGTGCAGATGAGGATGAGCACCTGGTTAAACATCGCTGACTGCGTCCTTTGGATGGCTCTGTGCAGATCGTTCTGGGGACAGAGGGGAGGGCTCCCACCAGCTCACACGGCCTGAGGGGAAAGTCCTCCCCAAGCATCACTGCTGCCCTCCAGATGGAAGGGCAGGCCTGGGTTCAGCCCTTGGGAAGGGGTGTGCATTGCCTCAGCAGCTCTGGGATCTGCTGCCGGGAGAGACAGCTCCAGGGGGAACAGGGGAATGGCTGGAACCCCTCACCCCTGACCACCCCACCACCCTGGGTCAGACACTGAGGCATTCCTGGTCACAGCCTGGCATCCGTTCCCTGGCATGGCTGCCCACACCAAGCTCCAAATCCTGCCCCAGAGCTGGGGGCAGCCGAGGGTCCCCTGCCAGTCCTGCTGCCCTGCACCTCCCTGGGGAGCTGGGCAAAAGGTTTCACTCACAATCATGTTCTCCAGGGCATACTTGGCCAGCCAGCAGTTCAGAAACACAGGAATGAACAAATTCCGCAAAGGAGGCCAGAATATCTACAAAAACAAGGGTTATTCGCAGAGAAATCCACGCTCTTTTTTAAAAATAGAGCAATAAGCAGCAAATCCTCCCTGTGTGGAAGGATCCAAATCCAAGTTGAGCAGGAGCTGCCACCAGACAGGCTGCAGCAGGAAAGGCAGGATGGATTTGGGGATAACACTCCAGAGAAAGTCATTATATTGTCAAATACTGAAGGAAAAATTTCCTGCCAGCTTTAAATGCCACTTGGCCAGACACCTGTTTTTCTTTATTTCACCACCCAAAGTACAGCACTTACTACACTTAGAGCTGCTTTCAAATGTCAGCGGGACACACTCACCGTGATGATGAATGGCACCGTGTTGATCATCTCCAGGATGAAGGAAATGCGAAAAATCTGCTCCCAGATGTTCCCCTGAGGAATTCAAACCAAGGAAGAATTAATTAAGCTTTAAAATTTGCCGGAGGACGGTTAAAACAATCACACTCTGCCACAGACCCTGCTGGATGAGGGAAATAGGGTGCAGGAGCCAGGAGAGGTGCAGTGGTGGTGGCAGACACTCTGGGAGCAGGAAACATTCCCAAACTCCTCGGTTCTCTCCACATCCCTCCGTCTGTCACTGCTGCCACCCAGAACTGGGGGACAACAACAGCAACACTTCACGCAGGGACGGGGAGCGACGGTGACAGCTACAGATGGCAGGGGGTGGCACAGGGTCTGAGGCTCTGCTGCCAACCCTCCCCTGGTCCCTGGGAAGATGCCATTTGTTAAGGTCACTTTTCCTGGCCATTTTAAGGGGCTCTGGTCCAAAGGAGTCAGCTTGGGCCTGGCCTGGCCTGGAGCGGCGCCGCTCCCTCCGGAGGCAGCGGAGCTGGGCACGGGCAGGAGCCACCCTGCCGAGCTCAGGACACTGGGGACGTGTCAGCCCAGCACTGCAACCGGTGAACCTGCCTTAAACACCTCCCAGTTTCAGAGAAAGCACAGAAAGAGGAGATTCTGCTCTGCACAACGCTTATCCAGCAGCCCAAAGGGGGAATGAGAAAGGAAAACACCCAGAGCCGGGACAAACATCTCCCGGGGTGCTGCGGGCTCCAGACAGCTCCGAGCTGCAGAAATCAGCTCCTGCTGAGAGGCAGGGCCAGGCTGAGCCCTCCCGGCCCGGGCTCTCACCTTGTAGCTGAGATAGATGAGCAGCATGGTCTCCAGGAAGCTGATGAGAGCGATGCTGACCTGCAGGGACACACAGGGGAGGCTCCCAGGGCTCTCTCCAGGTGTTGGCAGCGGAGCAGAGCTCACCGAGCCCAGGGAGCCCCTGGGGGTATCTCAGGTGGGGCAGAGCTCCAAGCCCAGCTCCTCTGGGCTCCTGCACAGCGGCCCAGGGCTGCTCACCTGCACGGCCCACAGCGGGGTTTTTCTGTCCACCCAAAAGATGTGCGACCTGCAAGGCAAACCCGGAGGGGGTCTGAGCTGTGGCCCAGCTCTCAGGGCCTTGAGCCCCTGCTGGATGCAAACCCAAGGCCGTGGCTGATTCGGGGGCTGCTGCTCCCTCCTGCATAGCTGCAATTCCCAAGGGTGCAGCCACTGGCACTTCCCAACGAATTTGATTCTGGGATGCTGCTGCACATCCCTCAAGCAGCCCCACGACCAAGAAACGGCCTCAGGCAGCTGCCAGCAGCAGCCACCTCCATCCCTTTGCTCCCACACCCTGGCAGAGCTGACCCAAAGCCCCGGAGCAGCTGCCCACTCACCAGTTTATGTTGGTGGACTGGTTGAACGCTGTGTAATTCTGCTTTTCGCATTCCCAGCTGCAAGAGAAAGAGCAGGGACAAGCAGTCAGTGGGAAACAGGGATGCTGGCATTGACTCCCCGGGATCACGAGGTGCCCTCGTGGCTGGGGGAGCACTGGACAACATTTCCATGGATCCAAACACCCTGATTCCTACAGCCAGGGCTTTGCTCAGGATAAGTCTCACCCAGGCAGCCTTGACCATCTCTTCACTGGAGGATAAAATCCCTCAGGTGCTTCAGCCCCTACCAGAGATGCTGTGGAATGCTGATTCTCCCTGGCACAGTGCAGAGCACGGGGCTGCAGGGAGTGGGGAACTGGGAATTACCAGGTTACAATTAGCAAAAATTGCTGAGCTGCAGCTTCTGGGACAGAGCCAAGCTCTCCCTGCCTTGCTGTGAGGGATGTGCTCCTGCTGGCCAGCCTTGCTGCTGCCCCACACCCCCAGGAAAATGGAATTCCCTGAGCTGCAGCTGGGCTAAACCCCTCAAGGATGAGCATCTGTGTCCTGCTCCATTCTCACAGGTCTGAAAGCCCTTCCAGGACGTGCAGATGTACTTGGTAGTCTGCAGCCTTTACAAGGAGAGAATCAAATCGCCAATTCTCCAAGCTCTTGGGAAAAAAAAACCCCACATTGTACATGAGCTAAACAAAGCAAGGACACATTAAAAATAGGTTTACACTGAAACCCAGCACAAAGCTGATGTGTGGAATCATCCATCACCTCAAGGATCCACACAACACAATGTGTTTCCCTCTCAAATGCTTAAATGGGATTTAGTGTTCATGTCTTCAAGGGTTTTAGCCTTCAAAAACAATTTGCATGGTGATGCCCTGGAGTCACGGAGCTCCCATCTGTGTCTGAAGGCCATGCTGAGCCCCTGACAGAGTCAGACAGAAACTGGACATGAACATGACCTGAATTTTCCCGCCACGCGCTGCACAGAGCCAGCAGATTCCCCCACACCCATCCATGGGGTGTGAGCAGGGAGCAGCCGGGGAAGTTTGGTTAAATCGGAGCGGCTGGGGGGTGGAGAAACCCCATCCTCCAACGTGGCACAACCCCAGCAAGCCCTGCCTGGGGGCCCGGGGGCACTCACCAGCCGATGCCCTCCTCGGGGTTGTCCAGCAGCACGCGGACGATGTACAGGAGGCAGGTGAGCAGCTTCAGGGAGAAGTTGAAGAGCCGGATCCTCAGGCCTGCGGTGCAGGGAGCAGGGCTGGAGCGGCATTCCCGGGCATCCCCAGCACCTCACAGGCGCCCTGAGCACGCTGGGCACGGCCGCCAGGTTTGGCACAGCCCAGGAGCCTCCGATCCCCCCGGAGCTGCAGGAGCTCACGGCACTGCCCACACCCTGGGGGCTCCCCAGGTGTCCTGCCCAGCTCACAGGTGCAGGAGACCAATTCAGAAATAAAGAACCGTGAGCCAGCTCCTTGCTGACCCCACGAGATGGGGGAGACAAACGACGAGCNCAGATGTGACCCCCGGCGCTTGGCTTTCCTTCACACAACCAAGAGTTACAAACTTCTCCCTCCACACACGCTGCACGACGCCCTGAAGCTCCCAGAAAAGCAGCGGCCTCGGAGCAGCCTCGCCCCGTTTTGTCTGCTCCGGCNCCCCCCCTCATTAACAGGCATCAGTTTAAAAGCACCAGAGCAGCACTGACCACGCTACAGCCAGGCTGCAGGAGCAGGGACGGCGAGGGAAAGCTGCTGCTTTATCCACTCTGCCTCCTCAGCCAGTTCATGGGGTTATTACTCAAATTACAAGTGAGAAATTCATCACATTTTCATTAAAAACTTCCCCGTGGGCACCCCGTTGCGCTGCGCTCCAGTTTTTTAACAAGACAACAGGATGCAGGCAGGAAAAGAAAACGCAAATTTATAAATTAACGAGCAGGCCCCCTCCAGACAGCTAATAACATCTCAGAGAAAGAAAATAAAAACACCATTAGTCAAGTGGAGACTAATCCCGACGGCTGGAGCAGGAGTGGGTAACTCAGAGCCTGCCCTGGCTGTCCCCACGGCCAGCTCCGTGATGGGCACATTTGTCCCCTGACACCCACCCTGCTCCCAGCCAGCTTGTGCCAGCCCTTTGTCACGCTGTGGCCATCCCCAGGGGAGCAGAGGGTGGCAGGAGGCATCCGTGCAAAGCATCCCCCAAACCAGGCTGGCCAATGCCCAAAAAGAAAAAAAAGAAGGAGCCGAGAGGCGGCGGCAGCCCCGGGCTGGGGACACGCGGGGACAGGGCCACCAGCAGATGGCAATGGCTTCTCATGGCACAGGACAGAGCGCGGCAGGGCTCGGGCAGGGCTGGCACGGAGCACTCACTCGACCGCTGGTTTTTGATGAAGAAGAGCTTCAGCCGCTCCTTGAAGGTGTTTTCATTCACGTAGAACTCGACCTGCACCCTGCGGGGAAAGTCCCCAGAGGGGTCCATCAGTGGGGTGGCAGGGCAGNTGGCCTGGCTCTGTCCGTGCCCTGGCTCCGCCTGGGGAGGAGAAACGCTCAGCACCGAAGCTGTTAAAAAACAATTCCTCTCTCAAAGGAGAAAATTTCCCTTTGTTGCTAAGATACCGCATTTGGTCATTGCAGAAAAACCCGGGAGCTGACAACCAACTCCAAACACTGAATGGCAGCCAGGGCCACCGGTGGGGACTGGTGGCACGGGGACGGTGCCAGGACAGGGCGCTGCCCAGAATCCAGCAGGGAGGAGCAGCAGGTGAATCTGGGAATGTCCCATCCACGCCTTCCTCGGCTTCTCCTGCCTCCCCAGCCGCAGCCGCCCCGCATCCCAGCTGGGATGTGATGATTTTTCCCATGGGCATGAGAGAAAAACCTCCCCGAGGCTGGGGGAGGCTTTCCCCAACCGAGGAAGTGTTCCTGTTATTCCTCCTTTTTAAACTGTCTGCAAGAGGTCATGGAGACCTCATTAATCAGGCGTGTTCCCCAGCCCATGGATCAGGGTGAGCAGATTCCCGCTGGCAGCCGTTGCCTTCCCCGCTCCATCCCGCGGGTGCCACCCCATCCTGATTTATTGGGAAGCAGCTGCTCCTCGCTCTGACGCGAAGGGATAAATATTTACCGAGCATTCACGCCCAGCTGATCAGGCAGCAAATCGGGAAAGGGTTTGAGGAGCCCCTGCCCCTCATCCTGGGCTCCACCCCAGCCGGGCTGAGGGGCGGCGAGGTGGCCAGAGGGGCTTTGCACCCAAGACCCACCTGGGTCACCACGGGAAGGGAGCAGGGCTGGACAGCCCCAGAGCCCAGTGCAGGGGAGAGAGCAGTCAGATTTACCAGCCCTGGCTCATCAGCACAACGCTTGAGGAGCGGAGAGCGTTAATGCAGAGCCTCAAAGCCCAGCCTTTACACGTGTTAAAATGAATCGTTTCCAGAGCCAGACTCAGCAAATCACTTTTCCATGCCAGGGCATAAATCAGCTGTCACAACCGCTCACACAAGATAATTGCTCCTTCTCCTTATTAAAAATGCCCAGGAAGTGCTGGGAGTTGGCTTTCAGCTCTAACAGCAGCGCTGAGCACCCCATTCATCAGAGTCTCCGAGGATTTAGTGCCTCGAGGAGCCGGAGACTTCAGGGAGCACGATTCCTCTGCCAGACATTTGTCTCATATCAAAGCAACAAACAGCAAAATAAATCTCTGTCACCAGACAGATGGTTCACTGATCTGTAGAGCTGCGGCCCACCTCGAGACAATGACTGTAATTGCTGATGGATAAAAGGACTAAATGATTAGATCTAACTTTTTATGATGAAGTAGCCCACGTATTCATCCATCCCGAGGGCTGCAGGGAGAAGGAACGCTGGAAAAAAACAACGAAGCAACAAAAGGCCATGGGGGGAACATGTTTAACACTGCAAAGAGATGAAGAAATAAAACAATGTGGAAGGAACACGTTCCTGTGCAGACAACCTGACAAGGTTGAGCTCCAGACCTTTGGGGGGGGTCCCACTCTGCAGGGGAATCCAACACCCCACAGCTGAACCAGGGATGGCTCTTCCCAGGCAGCAGCACCATCCCAAAGTATCAAAGCTCCTACTCCATTTCCAGCTGAGGGAAGGAGATGATATCATGTAAAACGTACCCTTTAATTTCATTGTCAGGAAGCTAACTGGAAATAAAAACCAAGCAAAACTCTGACTGCATCATTACCACCCCAAAACACACCGTGACAGCTCTGCCTTCGCTGCAGCTCAGCCGGGACTGGGTGTTCAAAGCATCCTTCCCACCTGGAGCATCCTTCCCACCTGGAGCAGCATCCCCACTGTCCGAGCATCCTGGTGCCAGCCCATGCCAGGCCACTCCAAGGGTCACCAGCTCCTCAGCTGCTTCCTTCACCCCCACTGAACCCCCCCCAGGCCATGCAAACCACGATCCTGGTACAAGTTCAGCTACAAACCCTCTGCTTGGAAGTGTAATTACTGCTATTATGCTCCTCATAATGCCTGAGCGACTTCGTTTTCTTCGCTCGGTTATTTATTGTACTTTATTAATCTAAGATTAGAGGCAATTTGTTGTAAGATGATGAGTTCCCAAAAAAAGACACAATAGTTTGTTAGAAAAGTGCAGGATGAAAGGCCGGGAGGAGCACATGGCAGCCCACTGGCATTAAAATAGACACTGAGGAGCACAGCCCCTGCTCCGTGCTTTCAATTTCCCCAGAGAGCTGGGACAGTTCTCTTAAATAGGAGGAAAATACAGGGGTGGGGAGATGGAGAATATCCCCCAAATTCTGTATCCATGGGCAGTGGGGGCACAGGCAGCTCCCGCTGATCCCCACAGCCTGTGACAGTCCCTGGGCTCGGCCTGAAAGATGAGATGGCCCCAAAGTCCAGCAGGCAGCCAAGGGAGAGAGCTGCCAGCCCTGCCCCAGGACCTGCCCAGAGCCCCCTGCTCCTTTCTACAGAAGGACTCGGCTTCCCAGGGTGGTTTTGCTGCATTTTGTACCAGGATAGATCAGTATTTTATGCTTCTTGCCATGAGAAGTGTGTCCTCAAATAAATAAAGCTCTTGACGGGGAAAAACCCCCTCAGCCTCTCCCCACAGGAAAATTTCCTGTCCCAGAAAACTTCTCAAGAATTTTCTACCATCATGTAGCAGGATGCAAACAAGACTTCTCAGAACTATTTTTTTTTTTTCCTGGGGGAGAAATCCCCCACAAACCACCAAAACCCCAGAAATCTCTTCAATCTGGTGGGTGCCAAGGCAGCTCAGGTGAGACCCCACATCACCCCTCCACTCCAGCTCAGCCCAGAGGACAGCTCTGCACCCTCTGCTCAAATCCGCCTGGGTCAAACACACAGGAAATGTGGCCACAGCCGTGTCTGGAAGCACAGGAATGTGCTGCTGGCCCAGACGGGCTCCCTGGGGATGGGCTGTGGCTCCCAGGCACAGCTCAGACGAAGGTGAGGAGCAGGGCTGGCAGAGCAGGTCTGTTTTTTCCCAAATCCCAGCAGCCCGGGGAGAGCAGAGGAGGCTGTGCAGGATGCTCTGAAGGCACCGTGCCATGCCCGGGCTGCCTCCAGCCCTTGCTCAGCACCAGGAGCAGCCGGTGCCTGCGGAGACCTGAGCAGAGCCAAAACCCTGCTCAAATAAACCACAAAACCTGCCAGGCTGGGGCTCGGCTACCCACTGCAGCCCTCCTGATTCCCTTGGGGGTGTTTTTCATTTTCCCCCACCGTTTCTGTGATGGTAACGGGTGTTTGGACACAGAAGCTGCGGCCACGGGGAGAGCTCTGTGCCCTGGGCTCGCCACCCTCCATCCCTCGGGGGTGAGCAGGGGACAGGGACGGGGACAGCCCTGCCCAGCCGAGCTCCTGGCACTCGGAGCTGCTCCCAGAGTGGGGCAGGGGAGTGGGAATGGAGATGGGAATGGGAACAGGGATGGGGAATGGAAATGGAAATGGGGATGGGGAACGGAAATGGGAATGGGAATGGGGAATGGAAATGGGAATGGGAATGGGGATAGGAATGGGAATGGGAACAGGGATGGGAATGGGGGATTGGGAATGGGAAAGGGAATAGGAACAGGAATGGGAACAGGAATAGCTGCACAGCTGTGTGCACACAGACAGCCTGGGCGCCTGCCAAAGGCAGGGACACGCAAGGAGCTGCCCCCGCGCTCAGTAAGCAGTAATTGAACAATTACTCAAAGGAGGAGGGCTGTGGCTCTGGCAGGGCTGAACGGCTTCACACCAGAGGGGGATCAGCTCCAGGGGCTTCTGCTGCCCCGCTGGGTCCCTCATGGCCGGGTCACGCTTGGATTTGGTGCTCTGGGCAGGACTGTGCCGTGCCACAAGCAGCCGGACACGCTCCCCTCGCCGGCGCTCAGCCGGGAGCTTCCCCCGGGAAATAAAAATGTCCCCAGGAGTGTCTCAGCTTCTCGAGGTCATCACCAAACACCCGCAGAGCTCTCCCACTGCAGCAGCTCCCCCGTCAGTCTCGGGCAGTTTTTAATCCAGAACAGCCAGGGAAGGATGGAGCTGGGGCTGTCTGTCCCTGTTTGGGCGCTCGGTCCCCAGTGCCAACGCTGCTGCTCCGCCGAGGGAAGGTGAGGGCAAGGGTCTCTCTCAGGGGGAATTTCAGGTCCTGAGGGAGGTGCAGGAAGGCACTGGGGACACCACCAGCAGGGCCAGCACAGTCCAAGAGGCCAAGTATTGCAAGCAGGGCAAATCCACCACTTTCAGTGAATTTCCTCATCCCACATCCCTGAGCAGGGGCAACGCTGAAGCTGCTCTGCTCCTCATCCCAGGATCCCAGGTGACCCTCATGGATCACAGCAGCACCCAGCCCCGAGGGGCTCAGCAGGTCCCACATCAGCCTGTGACAGGCATTGTCACATCCTCCACGGCACAGCCACCGTGCCAGCATCACTGGCACTGCCAGAGTCACCACGGTGTCACCACAGCCAGAATGGCACCATCACAGCCAGAATGGCACCATCACAGCCACTGTGCCACCATCACAGCCAGAATGGCACCGTCACAGCCACCACAGCACTGTCACAGCCAGAATGGCACCATCACAGCCAGAATGGCACCATCACAGCCACCACAGCACTGTCACAGCCACTAGGGCTCTGTCAGAGTCACTGTGGTGTCACCACAGCCACCGTGCCACCACCACAGCCAGAATGGCACCACCACAGTCACTGTGGCACCATCACAGCCCCCATGGCATCGTCACAGCCCTGTGGGAGGGCAGCAGCCCCTCCTGGCCCCCAGGAATGAGGTTCCCTGGCACGGCATGTGCCAAGGCTCAGCACAGACCACCAGCAGCAGAATCGAGTCCCACATCAATTGACACTGCCCAGGGAGCCAGGACGCTGTGGCACATCTTGCCCCTCAAGCTCAAAGACTTGTTTCTTTGAGGTTTTGTGCATTTGCCATGGGAATCAATCAGAAAAATCATCTACTGTTTTATGATGGAGTGTGATTTTTTTTTTCTTTTTTTTTTTCCCAAAGAAAGAATTGATATCGTCAACCACTCTGCAGCAAATTAAACCCAGCTGGGCGCAGGTAATGTCATTCTGGCTCCAGCAGTATGCTGCAGTTTTATTTTTGGGGATGAAAAGCAAACTCCGAGCAGTGACTACAGGAAAAACCCTGCCCAAGAGTAGGTTTGGCCTCCAGGGCCATTTACCTCACACCTGAACTCATCCCACAACCCCTTGTGCCAGTGGGACGAGGGCTGCCACAGACTGCAGGAAGGGCTTTGTGGGCCTCAAGAGGTGCAAAAGAAATCTCCTGCTTGGCATTGAGTTCATATATACATATATATATATATATAAAAATTTTTATTAGGGAGAACATTGCAATGGGAATGGGATTTTTATCGATTCCTCATTCCCTGAAGGCAGCTGTAATTCCTCTCCAACTGCGTTCAGCAGTTGCAGAGCTCATTTCCAGGCACCAAACCAAACACTGGAGGAACCAGGGACACGCTCAGGGGTTTGAGTTGTAGATAATACAATACTTTGGGCTGGAAGGACCTTAAAGTTCATCCTGTTCCAACCCCTGCCATGGGCAGGGACAACTTCCACTGTCCTGGAATGCTACAAGCCCTGTCCAACCTGGCCTTGGATACTTCCAGGATGGGGCAGCATCTCCCATCTAAGGTTTGGATGGTGCTCGTGGCTGGGCAGTGGCACCACTTGCTCCTCAATAAAATAATTATGCTTTTACTAAAGGTTAAAATCCCAAAAGGGACGCAGCAATGGGGTGACAGGCTGTGCTTCCTTTGGCCTATTTGTTTTGCAACACTGGAGACTGATACTCATGAGTCTCCTCCTGTAATTGCTTGTGCTGATGAATCTGCATTGTTTAATTTGGGCTGTGCATGGAGCTCATCATTAATGGATAATTGCCAATTTGTCGCTGTCAATTCTTCCTCAAGAAACTTGTCTGTCCCTGGGAGCAGAGGATCCTCCCCATGGTGGGAATTGTTGAAGAATTTGCTGCTCCCATACACAACTCCTTGATGTTGAGAGCAGCAAAGGACAAATTTTGTGCTTATGAGCTCCCTTAAAAGCAGGATAATCATGGAGCCGCAGACTGGTTTGGGTTGGAAGGGACCTTTAAAGGTCATCTGCTTCCAGACATGGACAGGAACAACTCCACTAGACCAGGTTGTTCCAAACCCCATCCATCCTGGGCTGGAGCACTTCCACTGATGGAGCACTGCTTTTGGTTTTAAATGATTTAGAGCCAAGGTCAACCACTGCTCTCGGCAGCAGGTACTGCCCGAAACACTCAGCTCACCGTGTGTGCCAAGCACCCCAAATTCCGAGGGGTTTCTGCCCTCGGGAGAGCAGGGCTGGCTTCTCCCCAGGGCGAGCCGCGGTCCCTTGTCCCTCCCCGCGGCAGCGTGGGCGCAGAACTTACTGTGAGAAGGAGGAATCCACGCTGAAATCCTCGGCGTGAGGCCTAAGAGCGAGAGCAGCACAGAGGGTGAGGGAAGGCACAGCCCCAGGGCAGCTCCGGGGCTGTGCCCCCCGGAATGGCCAGAGGGACAAGAGGCCACCCAAGCGCTCAGCTGAGGTCACGCCACGCCTGGGACGTGTCCCTGCTCAGCTCCCAGGGATGCTCTGGGGGCTTTGCCAGTCACAGCCCCTGTAAGGACTCGGCTCCATGGGTAACAGCAGGTTTCAGGCCTGGTTTATGCCCTGTTTTTTTGCTTTTGGTTTTAAATGAATCTCCCAAACTGCGTGGCTGTTCTGCCACGCTTGGTGCAGAGAAATGAGACTTTGAAGGATTGGTGCTTTCAGGAGCTCAGCACTGTGCCTCTCCTGGGCTGGTTTTACAGAGCGATGAGCAGAGAAGGGAAAACAAAATAGAATCAAAACCAAACCAAAAATCAAATCAAATAACAGAGGGGAACGATGAGGGTGATGAGGGGTTCAAGGCAAGGGCAGGAAAAACACAGAGAAAAACAAGAGTGGCTGGGAGGGCGAAGGGCCTGTGCTCGTGTACTGTACATCCCACAGGCAGACAGACAGACAGACAGACAGCACAGAGCTACCAAACACAGCAATTCCAGCTCCAAAGCCAAAAATCCCCTTGTGAAAAGGATGCTGTCACCAAGAGCCCCTGGGATGGCCCTGGGTGCCCATCACTAACTGAGCCTGGCTGAGCCCCTCCCTGTTCCAGCAGTGCCCTCTCTCCTTTCCTTATTTACTGCGAGCCAGGGACACCGAGAAATATCATCCAAGCCAAGGGGGCAGCTGCAGACCATAAAGATTTTTCTTGCATTTTGCTTTTGCTCTCCGAGTCCGCTGCGCTCCAGTACAGTTCAAACTAAATAAAAGCAATAAATTCACATTTCAGCAGAAATGCGAGCCCGAAGGAAGCTGATCCATTGCTCAGCTACGAGGAGCAACCTCCCTGGGACAGGATTTATTCTGCTCCTACTCCTGGGCTCTGTGCAGAGGCTGGGGAGGAGCTCGTTGCTCCTTCCCTGGGTGCTCCAAGCCCTGTCCACCCTGGCCTTGGACATTCCCAGAGATGGGGCACCCTGTGCCAGGGCCTCCCCCCCTCACAGGGAAGGATTTCTCCCCGGTATTTCCCCTCTCCCTGCTTTCTCTCAGTGTGAAGCCATTCCAGGCCCTTATCCAACATCCTTCTGCAGCTCTTTTGGAGCCCCTTGAGGTACTGGAGGGTGCTGTAGGATTTCCCCAGAGCCTTTTCTTCTCCGGGCTCTGCTCCTGCCCTGCTCCCTCCAGCCATCTCCTCCCTCTTCTCTGCTCATCTCCAGCTTTCTGCTGGAGCATTAAATTAATTCACAGCCAAGTGGTCTCTTGTGCCACCTCTCACAGCGTGAACCAGCCCTGTGGTGGCTCTGCAGCTGTGCCGTGCCTCGGAGCAGCCCAGGAATTCATTCCTGCCCAGCATCCCGGATTTTCTCCAGCTGCAGAGCAGAGCCTGGGGAAGGAACCTGCCAGCTCAGGCTGCCTCTAGCTCAATTGGATTATCCCACGTTAGCAGCAGGGGCTGCTCGGGCCCCTGAGCCTGCATTTGGTTTGAACAGTGGTTACAGATGCCTCACAGGGATGTTCATGGGGAAAGAATCAGCAAATGATTTGGTTTTCTCCTAATCTGGTGCCAGCTGGCAGCCGGGAAGGGTGGAGGAACAGGAGCTAATTCCAGCTGCAGAACAAACCTCCTGAAAGCCAAAGAGCAAAGGCTCAAACACTGAGATCAGTGGGGTCCTGCAGAGCCCGAAGATTCTGGAGAGCTGGGATGATCCAGGGAGATTCCCAGGATTCCTTCCCCCAAAGCCACGGGCTCAGGAGGAGAATTAACACCTCACTCACATGGAGGCACCATGAACAAAAGGGATTCCAAAGTCATGGACAGACTTAAACCTCCCAAGCGTGGCTTTGGCCATTCTGTGCCATGGTTAAAGCACATGCAATAAAATAACCCTTTTTTTTGTTACAGAAAGGTACTTTTGACCCCTAAATTAGTGAATTTTGTTGTGCTGGTCATGGATTTGAGGTATCTCACTGAAACCTCTCCTTCTTCCCACCAGGCACCCAAATTCTCACCAAGCTGAAAAAAATATGGAGATTTCTCTAAGAAAACTAAAAATCATTCCAAATCTCAACTGGAAAGCAGCTGTCTTCCAGATCCCCAAAACGCTTTAACAGTGATTTACAATACACAGAACTAAAGCCACTTAATGGAGTCAGAAAGGTTACGCCGGCTTTTAATGCGTTTTAGATAATCCACTCCAAATTGACCTTTTTATTCCGCACAGATCTGGCTCCACGAGAGCGGACAAACCTCGGCTCCTCTCATTCCCATGGAAAACAACCCCGGCACGGGCAGCAGAGCAGGAGCAGGGCTGGGGGAGCAGAGCTGTGCCCAGGCTGGGGGAGCTGAGGCCCCTTGTCCTGGTGCTGCCAAGCACAAACCGTGATCCAAGCTGCTGGCAGCACCTCCCAGAGCAGGGAAGGGTGGGAGAAAGGAGAGGAGCAGAGGGGGAAGGAACTTCTTGGCTGCTTCAGAGACAGGTCTGCCCCCACCTTTCAAGCTCCAGCCCCTCACAAAAGGGGAAGGTTTTATTAGAAGGTGAGGAGACAAAGGCACATTTATTATTAGAACAAAGCCATAATAAAGCTTGCTTATGTAAAAGAGAGAGCAATCACCTGCCCACCCGTGCTGGAGGCAGCTCCTTGGCTGAGCAGCACCTTCCACCTCATCCTGCCTCCTCAGCTCTGGCTGCAGCACCCCCTGAGCTGGGCACAGCACCCCTGGCCTCCAGCACCCCAAGAACCGGGGCAGCAGAACCACTTCCCTCCTCTCCAGGGGGAAAAGGCAGCCAGCCCCAAGCCCCAGCTCTCCTCCAGCTCTGCCAGGGCACTGCGGGGTCTGGGTGGCATTTAGCTCGAGTGCCTCATGCAGATAATTTGAGGCTAACTGTGTTTCAAGTTCTCCAGGATGCTCAGAGAAGCACAGCAGCTGCTCAGCCCAGCTCACACAGGGACCTGTTCTCCCCCCCCTAGCAAACTCTGCGCCTTCACCACTGTCTCCTGAATTTTTGGTAAATGAAGAGCATTAAAAATTCGCTTCTGGTGGTGCATTTCCTATTCAATTTACAGCCATCATTTTCAAACAAACAAACAAACAAAAATTCATGCCTTGACTTGAAGCCTCTGGAAGTTACAGACACAAGTAATGGCCTGCCAACACCACTCCTGGCTTCAGGCTGCTTTAATAACCACTTGCAAGGCTCAGAGGCATTTCAAGACCGAGGTGGAAAGGTATTAAATCCGATGACTTTCTCCCCTGGCTCTGGGAAGGATTGAACGCCTTTTCACCCTGATCTCGAAATGCCTTCAAGACGGGGTCAAGGCAGGGGGGCGAAGATGAGCCAGGCAAGGTGAGCGCCTGGGGAGGCTCCCCAAAGCAGAGCTCATCCTCTAGAGACAGGAGCTGCACCACGGCTCCTACCATATTGACAGTGAGAAACTCAGCCCAAAATAGCCCGATGTGAGAAGGACAGATGGGAGGAGATGAAAAAAGAAAGTAAAGAGGGGGAGAAGGAACGAGCAAGAGGAAGGGGAAAGCGAGAGGAAGAGGTGCAGGTCTGCTCACCAACCCGTGTGAGAGGGGAGGGAAGGGCAGCTCCCCTTGCCAGCTGTGGGACGGGGCAGGGATGACCCCAGGGAAGGGGCTTGAGCCTTCAGCCCCCCTGGTGTGGAGGAACTCAGCCAGCTGTGCTGGTGGGCACCTGGAAAAGCCAGCAGCAGCTGCAGAGGGGCCGCTGGCACCAGAGCAGGCACACGGACAGGAGACAGCTCAGTCCCCAGGGGCTGCTTCAATCACCAATCATCCAATTTCCTTGGCATTCCTCTGCCAGAGCCCTATCGCAGCCCAAACACATAAAGTTTGGAAAGGAGCAGGCGCGGTGCCAGAGCTGCAGCACGGACAGGCTGTTCCCAGCCCAGCGTCCAGCCTGGCCTGTGGTCACCTCCCAGACAGCTGTGCCTCTCTCAGAACCAGCCACAGGTCCATTGAGGTTGGAAAGGACCCCTAAGGTCATCAAATCCATCATCAAACCATACCCCCAGCCCTGCCAAGCCCACCCCCAAGCAACACCACAACCACACATCATTCAGATCCCTCCAGGCATGGGGACCCCCACTTATGCCAGGGCTGGAAAGCCCTTTTGGTAAAGAAATTTTGCCCCAAATCCAACCTAAATCTCCCCTGGGACAACTTGAGGCCATTTCCTCTTATCCTAGTGATTGTTACTTGGAAGAAGAGACAGTTGCCACCTGGCTACCAGCTCCTTTCAGGGGATAGAGAGGGCAGGACTGCCAAGCCTGGGCAAAAAGGCCCTGTGGATGCTCAGGCTGCTCTGACACACAGCTCTCTGCCTTTGCTAATGAGCTAAACGAGTCCCTGCAGTCCTGACAAGTGAATGACCCTTGCAGGGGAAGGACTGCAGACGAGTTTGGAGGTGGGTACGAGACCCTGGTGTGCCACGGACCCTCACAGCCCACTCTTACAGCAAGCAGGAAAGCCTCCCCTGGGGGAGGAACACGCCCTGTGCCCCGATGGGACCTGATGGGAACGAGGATCTGAAAATAAAACCGAGCAGAAGCCCAAGAGCGAGCGCTGAGTGTGGCACCCTTAGGTGAGGATCGTGTCTGCCTGTCAGGGCCATGTAGGGCACCGAGATGCTCAGCAGGGCTGGCGGCTCCCCAGGAGCCGTGGGAGGAGAGCTCAGCACTTCCAAACCTCAGCCTGCTCCCCTCCAGCACCCAGCTCAGGGGTGGCATCGCCCCGTGCCCACGGGGCAAACCCCTTCTGCCAGAGTGGGCCTGGGGTTTGAGGGGTGGGCACCAGAGGCAGCAGCCAGGGAGGCACAGAAAGCTGCAGGGAGCTCAGGGCCGAGCCCTGCCTGGGACACGGGGCTGTCCCTGCACAGGAGTGGCTGCAAAACCACTGAATGAGCAGAGCCTTGGGCAGTTCCAGCAGCCTGGGGCAGTTCCAGCAACTCCAGGGCAAGGAAAAGAAGCAGCCAGGCTCAAGCCCCAACTCTGCAGCCCGGGGAGAATCACTGCCCTGCTGAGGCTCAGTGTGAAGGAGGGCAGCTCCCTGCACTGCCAGCAGGCTCTGGGATTGTGTCCTGATATCAGGATCCGTGCCCAGCACCTGGATTCCTGCCCTGCAAACACCCTCAGCATCCCCCAGAGAAACTCCCAGAAGCCCAGTGCCACCTGCCTGGGCTGACAGGAGAGGAGCCCAAGGGAAGCACATCCCAGGCTCCAGGAGAGGTGATGCTCAGCCCTCCACTGGGCACAGACGCTGAGATGAGCCCATGGGTTGGGCACTGCCAGGGCAAGGCTGGGAGATGCTTCAGTGTGGGCAGAGATGAGCCACACCCCGCAGCAAACCCAGAGACAGCCCCAGAAACACATCCCAGCCAGGGCTGCCCAGCCCTGCAGAGCACATCAAACCCAAAGTGCTTCACAAGGAAATCATGTGAGATCCCCCAGGTTCTCCTTCAGATCTTCTCCTTAAGGGCTAGCACGAGCCCTCCCTCACAAAGTGCCACTGCTGGCCCCTCAGACCATCCTGACACCCCCAGCCCTGCTGGGATTTCTGGTACAAAAATCGTCCTCATCCCCAGCCAGGAGAGAAGCAGCAGCAGACCCAAGGAAGGAGCAGGGCAAACCCCACACAGGGGATGTCCCTGGCACAGCATTTCTCCCATTTCTCCTCACTCAGAGGAGCTGCAAACCAGCATATGGCATTTGCTGAGGACACAGAGAGAGCTCTGAAAGGTCTTTGCTGGAAAAAGCTTTTGTCAAAGAAATGTTAAAAATAAATAAATTGACTCCTTGTCGCCGCAGGAGGGAATTCCGCAGCACGGCAATGGTTCAGCAGGGAATTGTGTCCTACGGAGAGCATCACCTGGAGAGCTCCTGCAAGGGCTGAGGGGCTGTAGTGGTTTCACTGGCCAGACCAGACCTCTCTTGGTCCATTTATGTGCAAGTGTCAGGAAAAAAACCATATTTAGCAAGTCCTGTTTGTTAATAGCAGGCTGTCCCTGGGGGGAACAAACAGCCATCGGTCAGAAATTCTATTTTCAGACACATTTGGGTGAATTCCTCACTCTCTGGAGTGCTTTACCTCCAAGAACCCTGCATTAAACCCGGCCTAGCAGTGTGCTGCTCTTTCCCACTGAGGAGACTCCAGCCACCTTGTTGACTGTAGCAGGGCTGAAGCCGAGTCCCATTTATTCCTGCCAAAAATATCTCCAGCTGAGAGACGAGGCAAGGCTGCAGGAGGAGGGGGTGTGCAGCCTGAAAGAGAAAGAAAGGGAGGGAAGGATCCAGCTGCTGCCTTGGGCTGCCCGACAGGACAGGAGAAGCCAGGCTCCTCTGGGACACACAGCAAAATGACAAGAGGGAGCAAGGGAAAAATTATTCACCCTGAGAAGGATCAAACTCGGCACCCAAAGAAGCTGAGAAATGTCCAGTGAGATGTTCAAAACCCAGCAGGACTGGTCCTGAGCCAGCTGGGATGACTTTAAAGCCAATCCAGCTTTGGAGCAGAGCCCTCCAGCTCCTCTCCAAGCCCAGCTCTTCTGCAATGCTAATCTTCCCCCCAACCCTCAGCAGTTCAGCGTTCTGCTATCGGCAGCTCAACAAACACAACCGGAGGAGGTGAGGGAGGGGACGCAGAGCCCCGCCGAGGCCTGGGGCACAGCATCCAAACCAGGCAGCAAACGGGAATGTTTGCAGTCCCTGCGGAGTCCCAGTGTGCCCTGGGACAGGCAGTGCTCAGACCTTCCCCTGCTTCCAGCAGGGCTGCACAAACAGGACATGGTTATCTTGTAAAAACCTCGGGTTGTGTTTTTAAACCCTCTCCTCGGTGCTACAGGGAGATCACCGGTCTGGGAAGAAACCAAACAGATGTTTGCATGTCCTGCCTCCTGCCAGCAGCTCCTTCCCAAGCACAGAATGCTCTGTGAGCTCTGCTTCCCTTCGCACCTTTCCCTTTCAAATCCCCCCCAGCACGAGGGACAAACCTGCCCCGGGAGAAACCTGGCTTGCAGGGAAAAGCCTCAGCCTCTCCTGGCTGGCTGCAGTCGCTATCACCCGGTGCCAGGGCAGTGTCAGTGCCCAGGCAGCTGATCTGCAGCTGAGCCTGCCCTCCCTGGCCTGGCCAGGAGGCTCCCAGGTCCATCCCTGCCTCACAGCAATTCCTGGCACACAGAAATAACTCCGAGCCTCTTTGGTGGAGGATACTTCCACATGGGCAGCCTGGGCTGGTTCCATCCCACCTGCAGGTCACCTGACACAGGAAAATATCCCTGTCCTGATGCCCAGGGGCAGTCCTGAACTCCCCTCTTTACTCCCAAGCTGTGGAGTGGTTTTTCCTCAGATGAATTCAAATCCTTTCCTCCTGTTTTGACTGGGAACCCCTAAAAGCTTTGAGATGCTGCAATGACTCAGAGACAGAATAAGGAGGTAAATAAAGTAGGTGAGAATAGATTTCCCTGGCTTCAATCATCAGGAGGAATCATTTGCATCCTGAGAACACCCTGTACCACACATCTCCTTCCACCAGCACCTGGAAATTCACTCCCAGCTCCCTGGGACAATTTTGTTGCTGACTTGGTGATGCTGCTTGAGTCTGGCTTGGGGAGACACGAAGCATCTCAAACTCACTGTTCGTCACTTCCAAAGCAATCTTCCTGCCTCTGCTGCAGCAGTGGAGGAGAAGTGCAGAAATCTCAATCTTAATTGCCAGCTCACAGCTGGGAAGCAGCACCCAGGGAAGGAGGAGATCCAGGCAGGGCTCTGGGGTGCCAGAGTGTTCCACCAACTTCTCCAGCTCACAGCAGCACTCTCTTACAACAAGATTGCAGCAAATCACTTAAAATCCCAGTGAAACCCAAGGAATTGGGTCTTTACGCAGCCCTGGGGCACCTTCTCTCGAGGGTCCACCAGAACACCTCAGTAATGTGATTTTTGGAATTGCTGCCCTCCAGACCCAGTAGTGCCCTGCAGCATCTCTACTTTATGCTGTGCTCCCACAAAAGACAAGGAGGACCAGCCCTGGGATGAAGGTTTGGCCCCCTGGAATCCACCAAGCCCCTGGGTGCCAGAGAGGAGAAGCCCCTCTCGCACATTTGATCACTGCTGATGGGTGGAATGAGTTCATAGCAGCCTCCCAGTTGTATTTTCCTGGCCACTACATGTCTGGTTTGACCACTGACCCTGTCCTGAGGGGACACCACCAGCACTCGGAAGAGCACAGAGAGGAAGCAGCTTTGCTCCAAAGGCTTTGCTTTTGGAGTAGTGCTCAGGATGTGCCCTCAGAGATCCAGGTACCCCAGGACAGGTCCAGCTTTGGGGTCTCTTCTTGCAGCAATGAAAGCAAGGCACAAAACCAGACCACCAACAGCACTGGGAGCAGACCCAGACTGCCAAAACCTTCTGAGACCCCACCAGCTCCAGGGATTGAGTCCCACTGCACCCCTCGATGCCCATCCTCAGCCTTCACACGTGCGAGCCCTTGCCTGGCAGAGTCAGAGGCAGCGCCCCAGCAGCTCCCAGCGTTTGCTCACCAGAGCCCCCGGTGCCATCTGGAGCGCTGGCACGCCACGCCAGGGACACGCACACGGCTCCCCAGTGTGCCAGGACTCTGCCTCCCAGACCTGGAGACTGAAGCATGTGCCCGGCACGGCTCGGCAGCAGCCACGCCGGTGCTCCCCGGCACACTCCTCCCTCCTCGGCTTCCCCGGCGGGCACCGCAGCTGCTGGTCCTGGCTCCGTGCCACCCTCCCCCCCAGATATGCCAAGAGACAGAAGCTGAGGCATGAATTCAGCCCGGTCTAAAGCCAAACAAGTAAAATTCCTCCTGAGCAGGAGCTTTCCTCGCGTGCTCATCTGCACCCAATTACATCCTAGAAGACATACAGTACACAGTCACAGGTGAGGCAGCACGGATGGGCTGAAAGGCTGGGTAGATGGCGGAAAAGAACGAAACAGAAAATGGAACGAACAGAGCAAGGACTGAATTAGTGACATTTGCATCCTCATCGTAACTAGGGGACCTGGCTCCTTCTGAATCACTGAAATCCCAGTGCAACCAAAGCGTTCTCATCCCCCTGAAAAACAGCTCCTTCCTCGCTGTACACTCAGCTCTCTGCTTGCAGGAAGGCTGCAGCATTTCCTATGGCAGCTTTTTTTTTTTTTTTTTTTTTTTT
>VWZN01008507.1:73984-97500 GCA_013396955.1 Regulus satrapa
CTTTTTTTTTTCCTTTTCTTTTTTTTTTTTTAATTGCAGTTACAAATAAATTATTGCTCAGATGGGGGACCGAGCATCTCTCCTGCCATACAAACATGGTGCTTATGTACAGTGCGTACCGTGGCGTTAGCAGTGTAAATAAGCTTGGGGTTTATACTGCACAGGGAAGGTGCAGTGCAAGTTAACAGAGGTGCGTGGCAGCCCCACGGTCTTAGGCATCCAGGCATCCTTTAGGCATATTAAAAAAATAAAATTTAAAAAAAAAAAAATCAAGGAGCACCTATAAAAAATTTAAAGGAACTGGTTTCCTCCTGCTCCGGCTGCCTATTTCATAACACAACTTTGGAGCTGGTGTGGCTCTTTAACATGGCTCTCCGAAGGATTTGATCCACCACCCCTC
Organism: Regulus satrapa; assembly: GCA_013396955.1. Taxonomy (NCBI): domain Eukaryota; kingdom Metazoa; phylum Chordata; class Aves; order Passeriformes; family Regulidae; genus Regulus; species Regulus satrapa. Next base: position 74,385 of record VWZN01008507.1, read on the forward strand.
CAGCCCGTGGAGGCACTAATCCTTTCCCTCTCATTTAAAAGATAAAGGGTGCTGCCTCCCCCACCCAGCCTCCCCACGCAGCACTGCAGTCCTGCAATACCTTTGTCCGACATCACTCCCCATGGATCCCATCCTCCGAGACGGTAACAAGGGGCTCACCCCGTGGGCATCTTCTGTCGTCGCTGGTGGGACAGTTTTGACATGGGAATTGCTCTCGGAAGGGGAATTCTTCAGCTTGGCTCTTGCCATCCTGCGAGCCTCGGCTGCCTCTGTGACTTCCTCCTCTTTCCCCCCTGAACTCTCTCACACATAGCAATCCTCCCCGCAATCAGTTTAGAGCTGTCGGCACGTACCATCTCCTTCCTTCTTCTCTCTCCCCAGTCACGGCTGCTCAGTGGAACAATCCTGCCCTGTTCATTTATTTTGGTAGTGAGGGGAGTCGAGGCAAACTCTCCGGCCTTGCTGCTGCAACAAATTTGGTGCAAAACCGCCGAGAAAGCGTCCACAATGCAGAAATCTCTGAAAGGGCTTTGTTTGCTAAATAATAAAATTGCCTTGCCTGGCTCTGTCAAAAGAAGGATTGCACTGCTCTTATCACCACAGGGCAGGGGCTGAAGGATTATTTTTTTTTTCCCCCATCGCTGTTTTTCGGTAGCAACATGAGGAGGAGGAAGCTATTTTATCTTATTCCTCTGTGTACAGAGCAGCGTGCGGACTGCGTGCCAGGGAACAGACTCAGCAGCTTTGGCTCCCTCCGACACACAGCAGCAGAGCTCAGTCCCCTCCTAAATGCACCCGCTGTGAACCCAGCAGAGAGGAACTCACTGCTGTTCCCTCGGAGCGGCCAGCAGGGCTCAGTTCCTGCTCACCTGGCCAGGCAGGTGCAGGTTACCTGGCCCAGTGTGACCCACGTTTGCCTCTTCAGGTGACAGCAAAAGCTGCTGCTCCTTCACAGAATCACCAGGTTCAAAATCATTGAGTCCAACCCAGCCCTGACACCTCAACTAAACCCTGGCACCAAGTGCCACACTGTCTTTTTTAAACACATCCAGGGATGGTGACCCCACCATCTCCCCGGCTGGAGAATTCCAGTCCTTTATCACCCTTTCCGTAAATTTTTCCTAATATCCAACATGTATTTCCCTTGGGCCAGCTTAAGACTGCGTCCTCTCATTCTGTCAGCTCTCTTGGCATCAATTTCTCAAGATATCCAACAAAAAAAAAGAGAAATCATCCTGGCCAGGGGAGAGCAGAGCTGGAGTAACACCTGAGTGCACAGGTGGGACTGGAAAGGAGCAGGGGCCAGGGCTCGTGTGTCCTTCCCTATTTTGGGAATGCAGTCCAGAGCTGCTCCTGCTTGTGTTTGGTGGCAGCCGGGAACAGAAAGTCGCTGGAAGGTGCCCCAGCCTGCGCGGGGCGCGGGGCTCAGCACCACGGACAGCGGTGCCACCGTCCCCAGCTCCCGCCGGGTCATCCCCGACCTGCCAAGCCCCCACCCCGAGGGGTGCCAACACATCCCACCGGTGCTGCAGGGCCGTGCTGCCCCTTGGCAGGCTCGAAATAAGGAATAAATTCACTGGCAGCCACTGCGTCGTCACCTAAACCAACGCGGATGATCAGGCTCCGCCACAGGATTTTTTAAAAAGGTTTTTTACACAAAAAAAAAGGTCAATGAATTGACTGGAAAGGTTTTCCCAGAGCCTGGGATCTGTAGCTGTGAGAAGGCTGGCTGGGAGAGCAGGGCAGGAGCTGCCCTGGAATGGGAATTCTGGGATCCACAGCGCTTCCCTTTCAGGATGAAGAGCTGACAATTCCCTTTGGCACAGCTCCATGCCCTAACCACACCTTCCATCCTCCTGCCAGGCTGTCAGAGCACCCAGAATCACCGTCCTGTGCCAAATTCGGGGAAGAAAAGGCCAATCCTTTGCTTCCTCTCCCCTGCCAGGAGCTGTCAGGCACGCTGAGCTCTGCCAGTACCCAGCCATCTCCCAGTTTGCCCCATGGCACTGAAGTGGCAAAAATTGGTGGCCCAGAAATGGCATTTCCTGCCTGGCTGCTCCAGGAGGAGAAGCAAAGTCCCTGTTTCGTGTTAACCAAATCCTCACTTCCCCACTCCCAGCATTATTTCTTAATGGGATTTCACCATCCGACATACTTTGTTTCAGCGTTTTGAAATGCAAAATGGATAAAAACCCACAGCCCTTTTCTTAATGTGCCAGCTTTCAGTGTACATTTAATTTCTTGTTTTGCCTCGAAATGATTCATTAGCTCAATACATTCATTTTCCACCCAAGTCATTCCTTTCTGCCTCATGGTTTGATTCAGACTCTTCAACTTATTGCTCCACATTTCTACTTCAGGCTGTTGTCCTCAAACACCAAATGTGATCTGTCAGCCCTCTGGGTTGGAGTGTGCCCTGATAAATCCTCCTGGAGCACAGAGCTGCTGGGATGGGGCAATCAGGTGTCTCTTTTTGGATGAATTCTATGTTCTATTGTGTTCCTAATTTGCAGAAGAACATTAATTTTAGGCTTCAGGTTAGATGTGAAAAGGGGCTTAGGCTTAAGTTATTCATCTCAGCACTAATGCCCTCACACAGCAGCAGGAACAGAGGAGGGATTAGGGAAAGACCTGGGGAATTTTAACAGAAAGTATAAACTCTCCTGTCATACTTGTGCTGTGCAGAAGGTGACAAAAAGCACATCAAAGAGCCCCTGGAGGAACTCACATCCTGCCCACAGACGCCTCTCTGTGAGGACTCGTTAAGTCAAGCACTTAAACACAAACCAAGACAGGGAAACCAGAGAAAGGGGAATGATCTGACACAGGTCAGGAGGAACCACAACCAGGGCTGTGGGTCTGAGCAGCCATCACCCCTCTGGGGAGAAAAGAGAGAACCATCGCCCCTCTGGGGAGAAAAGAGAGAACCATCGCCCCTCTGGGGAGAAAAGAGAGAACCATCGCCCCTCTGGGGAGAAAAGAGAACCATTGTCCCTGTGGGGAGAAAAGAGGCCGCCCGATGGTGAGCAGAACCTCTGCAAGCTCAGCTGATCCCTCAGAGTGACTCAGAGCACTCAGCCCTGCCCTGAGCTGCTGGAGCAGCTCCTCTGCTGTGCTTCTGTCAGGAAAACATTCCTCTCTCAGCAATGCCATGTGTTCCCCACTTCAGAGCTCAGCAGCCTGTCCCCTGGCAGCCCCGGCAGTCCCAGACTGCTGCTGTGGGAGGAGGAGTGAGGCAGGAGCTGGGAGCAGAGGCAGCCCAGTACATCCAGGACACCCAGAACGCTCCCTCTGGCTGCACACAGCCTGTTCCTAGAAAGAGCCATGGCTGTGTCACCTGAGCCAGCTCTGCAGGGACACATCCTCTGGGCTTCTGCCCGGGGGACACAGCAGCGAGCTCCACGTGGAGCACCTTGTTTGTACAGCACATCCTCCGAGGCAATCCAGGAGGGGAAAACCAACAAAACACAACCTCGGTAACATCAAAGCCCGAGTAAGAATTCCTCTGGTCCTTCCTGGGCCAGCTGAGTGCCAACCATCTGACTGCAAGCCAGGAAATGGATGTTTAATTTTAGTTTGAGAGCCCATTACAAAGTGCTGATTTCTCATTTCAGCATCTACATTATGCAGGGACCACTGCTGTGCCGGGGGCTGCAGAGATGGCTGGGAATTGGTGAGCAGCAGTTGCAGGGGTAATAATATTTCAGAAAATAAGATTAGGAAAGAAGCAGATTCTTCATTGCTCTTAATTGAATCCACAGCAACTGCATTGTTAAATATTCTCCCTTTTATCCAGGCCGCCTTCAGTCCTGACTGCCAAAACTCCCTTTATTCATGTATCCAACTTATTAATAATAAAGCATCGCCCTGTCCATTAGAAGCAGTTGATGATACAGGAAGGGGTTGAGTTTTTCCCGTCTTCTGACAAACAAACCTGTTCTGTTGAGATACAACCCAAGAGTGTGAGTTTGAAAGATATATTTTTTTTTTTTCCTCTTCAGGGAAAGCCAGGCTAATGCATTTTAAAATCTTGAAAGGCATCAGCTCTGCAAAGATCATTCCAAACCCACAAGAAGTAACCTGGGTGGGAAAACACTCTTTGGAGGGAGAGCTTTTGCTCAGGAACAGTCACAACCTGAGATGTCAGCACAGCTGCTGCTCCAAGGAGGGGCTGTGCTCATACAAATAAAGTGTTAACTCCGGGAGTGTTAATCCGAGCTGAAAAGCCATTAACGCTCATTATTTTCCCTCCAGGAACCCCTGGACACACTCGGCAAGCAGCTCTAGGAAAATCACCTTTCCCTGCACGGCCCCTCTGCGTTTCTGTGCCTTTGCAGAGCAACCCTGACCTCCCTTTATTTAATAACACCAAGGAAAAACAAGATCCCGTGTAATTTATTACTGCCACAAATGCCTCCTGTATTTCAGGACCCCGACAAATGTCACAGCATAACATTATTAGCTCAATAAACTTCAGAGGGCCACTAATAATCAGATAAAAGCACGAAGCTGCCTGGCACAGCCACTGGCTGAAGTGTTTTTCACCGGGTGCACGTGCACCAGTTCTGCCCCAGAGTCGCCAGGGAATGCCCTTACATTGTCACCAGGCACTCTGCAAAATTGCTTTTTGAAAGCTGCCAATGTCTGGAGGTTGCCAAGGCTCAGGCAGAACCACCTTCCCCTCGCCATCCCACCGAGGATCCTGCAGCTGAGCCACAAAAAACACCAGCTGAAATCTCCCTCTGCAGAAGAAATGTCCATGTTTCTGAGGAAACCTAAAGATTTGGGCTTTTTTTCTCTATTTACTAATTGTTCTCTATCCCAATGGGAAGCTAAAATCACACAAAAAAGGAGCTTTTGCTTCCTCACCAGAATGTTTTTTCCTCTGACATTTGCCTCAGTGAAAATAGTAAATTTGCCAAAAAAAAAAAAAAAAGAAAATAAAAAATGTTGGTGCTCCATCCTCTTTTCCTCTTTCTCTGTGTAGAACTTGGCCTTTCCATGCCTGTGCAGTGCCAGAGCTGTTTCCACACACTGGGATGTGGGGCATGGACACCCCCAGAGCCCCCTGAGCCTCCCCTGCTGCCCTAGCAGCACATCCTGCTCAGGAGTGCCCCAAGGAACTCTTTTCCTAACAAAACAGGATTTTGGACTATCCATCAGCTTCTGCAATTACAGCTAGTGAGAGAATTAAACCCCAAGAGCTCCAGTTCCTTTTACAGTCAAACATTTGATACCAAGACATCGATTAACTCCGATTGTAGATATTAGAATATGCAGCAGACACCTGGGAACCCTCCCTGGGCAGCAAGGATCTGGGTATTTATTGATAAAAGTGCTTAGGAAATACTTGTATCTATTGATTCTGAGTCAATTAAAAAAAACTTCTCTCCATTTGCTTTCCATTAGCCTGGAGAGGAAGGTCCACCCTGGCCCATGGCCCCTGGAAGGGCAGCAGGAGGTCAGCGCTGCTGGGAGAGCCAGCAAAGGTGAAATTTAAACCTGGCAAAGGTGAAATTTAAAATACACACAGAGTCCTTCCTGAAAGCTCCTCTGTCCCCAGGTGAGGTGGGTCCTGCCCTCCCCGCTCCCTGTGAGAGGAGGCCCTCAGCAGCTGAGTGCCAAAGATAATGGGAGGATTTCCCAGGATTTGAGCTTCCTTCGAGGTGAATCCATCCCATAATGGGCTGTGAGCAGCAGGGCAGCACACAGAAAGCCTCTCAGGGACTCTGAGAGTCTGCAGGGCTTGGGTACTCACTGCCCATTACTGTCGCACCAAGAGACCCCAGCCAAAACGAGCCTCTGCTCCCCCGGGCTCAGAACAAGGACCTGCCCCTTTCCCTGCACGCTGGAGAGGGCCAGGGGGCACCAGGGGGATGTAGAGCAGGACAGAGAGGAGGGAAAAAGAGCCCAGAACTCGGTGACTTCACCGGAGGAGGTTCTGGCTTCTTTGAGTCCTCCCGCTGAGAAACTAATCAATGCCTAAAGCAATTATTTCAGTGGAGTTTCTCCGTGAAATAGAGTTCTCTTATAGTGCACACAGAGCGCACGAAGAACCAGAGGACACTCAGGAGCTGGGAGAATATTCCCAAGCAGTGGGGCTTTGAGCAGCTGGAGAGGAGAAGGGCAGGGGGAATAACACACAACAGGGCTGAGGCAGCGGCAGCTTTCAGAACCACCCACCCAGCAGGAGCCAGGGCACCAGAAAAGCCTCACTGTGCCCTGTCCTGCCTCGCCTTTCTGTTCCCTCCTCACTCTGCCTTGGCAGGGTTAATGCTTTGCACCACAGGCTCTGACGAGTTCCCTGAGAAGCCATCAGATGGATCTACACCACTCCGAGCTCTCTAGGACTCCTTTCTGACGTTTGTCTTTAAAAAGCAACACCATTCATATGAGAAGTTGATTAATTCCACTTGTTATAATTAGGCTCACAAATAAAAGCAGCTATTCCCCCCTGCGAGCACGGGGGATAATGGTCCTTACCCTTCTCACGGAAGCGTTTTGGTTCCAGGGGTGAGGAGCTCTGCACCGAGAACTAAGTGTTATTATTAAACTGTCATTAAAAGCATTTCAGGAAAAGTTCACCAACTGCAGGGATTTCTGTCATCACAGCATCTGGCTGGGACAGCAGTTGGGCTGAGTGTTACTGCCAAAGTCACAACGGTACCAAATTCCCTCTCTCCATTCCAGCCACCTCCGCCTTTGGAGTGGACTCGCCCCCGAGGATCTCTGTGGGATCAGCTCCCACCACAGTGGGCCTGGGGGGCTGCCCCATCCCCACGGCGCTTTTGGGGGGCTCCCAATAAAAAGTTTGCACCCTGGCAAACCAAAGAAGCCCACCAGGAGCGGGGCAACACCGATATTTGCTGGCACCATCAAACACCTGCAGAAGCCTTTGGCCAAGCAGGGCCACAGCAGCCACCAGGGAGATTTGCATGACAGGCAGAAATTCACTGCCTGCGTTTTATTGCCTCTCTTTCCCTGTTTAGCCTTGGCAGCACGACCAAACAGCACCAGGCAGCAGCTCCTGCATCGCCCAGAGACTCCTCGGCAGAGTTTGGGAGACCTCTCCAACAAACTGGAGCAACGTTGTTTCAGGGAAGGAGGAACACTTTGGAAAGCACAGAAAAGAGCGTATTTAACTATATTTACCAGCTGCAAGAGAGCTGGCAGAAGAAGGAAGCCTTTGAAGAGCTGGGCTGATGGAGAGAGATGGAAAAATTATGTAAAGTAAGAAAACACATCCAGAGCTTGCAGGCAGGCTGCGAGCCCGGAGGGGGACGGGCTGATACCAGAAGAGCCTTTGATTTCTCTCCTCTTCCCGGCGTACTCTCCATTAACATTTCAAATGGTGACAACTTCCAGACGTTAGGGTTTAGAAGAGAGCACCCAGCACTCCAGAAACTGCCCAGCAATAGGAGCAGCGCCCTGAAATCTCCCTCCCACCCAGAGCCACGAGGCTGCTCCCACTGCCGGGGGCTCCGGGTGCCCGAGAGCCGTGCCCTGCTCGCTGCGGACGGACCCAGGGGGATTCCCAGCCCAAACTCCTCTTTTTTGGCCGGCGGCGAGCGGGGAGGGCCGGTCCCCATCCCCAAGCATCTCCCCAGGGCCCCGGCAGCCGGAGCAGCCCTTATGTAACCGCGGCGCAGGAGCCTGGCGCCGAATCCCAGAACTGTCACCGCAGCCTTTGCAAAGCCATTTTTACCTCTCTTAAGTGTGGCTCATCAGCGACGAACGTGAGAGCTGCGAACCCGGGGCTGCTTAGCGGGGAGAAGGAGAAATGGGGCACGGCCGAGCAGCTGCTGAGCGAACCTCCCCACAAAGGCACGGTGCTGCCGACACGGCTCCCGCTCCTGGGTGCATTAGACAGAGACCCTGAGGCTTTTCAGTGGCTCCCAATCCCTCCCCGCTCCTTAACTAAGCCGGCGGCAGGTTAAAATAGCCGGAGGAGAAAGGGAAGGTTAAGTGTGTACCTGTCGCAGCTGCTCAAGCCAGCGAGGAAATTAAAAAAAAAAAAAAAAAAAACAAAAAACAAAAACAAAACAAAAAAAACCCCTCGGGTAAAATCTAAATATATATCTGCAAGGGAAGCATGAAAAGTCTCCGGGCAGAGCACAGTAACGAGGCACGGCCAAGTCACTTTTCCAGGTGAGTACATAACGGGGTCACTCTCTGCTTGCCGAGACTTAACGAGAGCGGCGGCGGCGGCTCCTGGGGCGGGCAGGGCTGGCAGCGGGGCCGGGCAGCGCTCCCCGAGCATGAGTCAGCCCCGGCTGCNAAACCCAGCTGGGCAGGTGGCAAAGCAGCACCTGGAGGCAGCCGGGGGAGCTGAGTGGGCTCCGGGCTCCCCTCAGGCCCTCCTCCCCTCCCGGCAAGAATGATCTTTGCACCATGGGTGTTTATGGCTTGAAGCATTTGTGCAGAGCTTTCCCAGCGGGGATCTGGAAACCCCTCGGGAGTGGCCCCGGGTACGGCTGGTGGTGCCTGCGGGAGGAGCAGCAAATCCACATCGTGGGGCAGAATTACCCTGGCAGCTCCCCCGTGTGCCCTCGCCCAGGGCTGAGCCCCACGAGTGCCCTCGAGGCCGGGGTTTGCCCCTCGGTGTTCTCCTCCCGCTGAGCCCGGAGAAAGGACGGGAATGCTCCTTGCACCCCAGGGACCAAGGGCAGGGCAGCCCCTGTGGCACCTTTCCATCACCCCCAGCTCCAGGGGACACCCTGGATTCAGCTTCTCCCGGGGGCTGGGCCAGGCAGCAAGAGCTGGAGATGTGCCTCGTGCTCCCCACGCACCTCTCACGAAGCCTTCTGGAATTTGGGTTGGTGCCCAGCAGCAAAGTGCCGGGAGGAGCCAGCGATGCTCCGGATGGAGACGGCACCGCGGCATTCCGGAGGCACCGGCTGCAAAAACACCTCTGAGCTGCCTGGCAGAGCTCACCAGGAAGCAATTTCACAGGGACTTTTCAAAATGCCAGAGTGATTCCCACTCTGCAGTTTTAAAGGACTCCAAGCCTTTTTTTTTTTTCTTTTTTTTCTTTTTTTTTTTTATAAGCTTTTTGCAGCAGCTTTGCTTTTAGAGTATGGAAATTGTAAAGGGATGCAGAGCAGTGTCTGCTTATTAAATGGTTTCTGCTGGAAAAATGTGGAGAATTTTAGCATCTAAAAACTTCCGTGAAACTTCTTTAAAAATCCAAGAAAAATGATTGACATTCAAAAAAGAAATTTTGGCACTGGGGCTCTCCATCAGCACTGCCAATTAAGTCTCACGGTAATAACATTTTCTTCCCTCCCCAGGTGGGGATGCCAGGTACCATTTCCCATGTATTTTTTTCATTTCTCTCAGCATTCTTTTTGCAATACCTTACATAAGACAGAGAAAATGGCAAGTCCCCATAAAGAGGAATTCACAGTGTGCTGCAGAAATGAGGCATGAACTCCATAGAGTCTGTGACAGCCTCATCAGGCTGTGTGGGAAGGACTAGAACAGGGGGTTGTGCCAGACCATTGATCTCCAAGAACGTTTCTTATTTTAACTTCAATGAAGAAAGATTTGCTTACCCATCAACATCCTGCTGGAGCTGTGGGTGCTGCTGTGAGCCAGGAGAAGTGCCAGGGTCACCTGCAGCCAGGTGACTGCGAGGCCCCAGTCACACAGGTGCTGTCGTGGATGTGACAAAACACTCTTTCCACACCCAGCCAAAAGCAGGGGGCAGCCCGAGGCATTCCAAGGAAAAGGATTCGTGAAACTGTGTCCCCGAGGGAAGAGGCTCCAGGGAGTTTTGCACAAAAACCCCCTGGAGTTGCTCCCAGAGGTGCCTCACACACATCAGAGCTGCCTGCTGAGCCAGGGCAGGAGCCAAAGGTGAGCTAAAGCCACAAAAGGATTTTAAATCCTTATCCACCATTGCCCTCATCTGCTCATCAGCTTTTTGTTCAACTGCCGTGACCAAACCGAAAGGGAATATCCACTCCAGGAGTTGGTGTGACAGCAAATGCTCTTTCACAGATCTTGGCTGCCTCAGACATTTACAGTAAAAAGCACAGGAGGAAAAGAAAAAAAAAAAAAAGCTTTGGCCTGTTCTCATCTCTCACATAAAGACACACAAAAAAAATGAAAATGAGAAGGCTGCAATTTTTTACACAGTGTCTCCTTAAAGACTGAACTGCAAACATCATCCTCTCCATTTATATCCATCCTGGCCAGGCAAAGGCTTTTAGGACGAAAGATGGTTTAATAAACAGACATTTATAACAAGTGCCAGACCTCGCAGCTTCATCATCTGGAAAAGAGTTGATTAAACCAAGTGAGAAACTCCCTGATCACTAAAGATGTCTAATAGAATTAAAATTGAATTATATCATGATTAATATCTTCGGCAGCATGTTCAGCTGTACTCCTTTCTCTCCCTAATATCTGCCTGTGGGAAACGGAGCAGAAAAAGCTTAGGGGGATAAAAAGGCCTTAAAGATTGGGTAATTGTTCCTGCATTCCAAAGTTTCTCAGGAAAAGCAGCCACGAGGTCCCCAAGTGGATCTGGGTGCTCTCCAGTGCTCACTAACCGGGGCAGCGGCACTCACGGTGCCCCTCGGGAATCCTCCTCCTTTGAAAGGGAATTCCACCAGCACACCCAAACCCAGTGCTGGAAAGGGGCACGGGACTCGTGCAGCCTCTCATCTCAGCCTCTCACAACTCCCTGCTACAAAGAAATCATCCCCTCTCTGCCCCCTCCCAAAACCCCGATCCTCGCTCCCCTCGTCTCTCCCTGGGTCTGACATCCAAGCTTTGCTCTTTGTCAGAATTTCTTGTGGGTTTTTTTTTTTTCAAACTCTCACCACTGGGGAAGGAATAAGCCCTCGTGCATGTGAGGTGGGTACACGCCTGCAAGCAGAGACATTCGTGCTGCTGAAGCCTGGAAGGCTGAACATTTCTGAGGCACAGAGCGCAGCATCCGGCTCTGAAACCATTTACAAGTTCTTAGTGCGAAAGAAATATTTCCCATTAGAGGGCTGCAACAAGACCTGCCTAGAAATTGTTTTTCCTCTCAATTTTCACACAATAGCTGCTGGCAATAAATCTCCCCATCAGCACTGGGCAGTGCTAAGTGCAGTTACTGTGTGGGAAGAATCCAAACAAAGTGACAATACCGAGCTTTAAAAGCGTTTCGGAGGAAGATGAAAAGGAAAAAATTGTTAAACTGCAGCTCTGGAAGAGGCTGAGGAGCTGAAATGGCTTTTGTGTCACCATCTCACACTCTCAGTGACCCCACGAAGCAGGAGCTCCTGCAGCAGAGCCTCCAGCTCATGGCAGTCCCCAGACAACAACTCTGAGATGACAGCCGGAGACATCTCCACGCCAGAGAGAGATTGTAAAATCTTCTTCCACACAGAAAAACCTCATGGTGCTGATTTACTGACCTGGAACTGACGGGTCTTGAGAGACTTCAGAGAAGCAGGGATGAAAGGCTGGGTAGAGAACACGAGCTTCCCCTTCCTTGTGTGCTGGCTCACCAGTGAGCACATTGGTGCACACGTGTGTGCGAGCACCTCAGGACAGGAACGTCCCCGAGCCAAGGAGCTGGAGCTGCTCCAGATGAGCAGAAAGACCAATCCCAAGTCACCTGAAGTGGGAACTGAAGTGTCAGAGAAAGCCTCGACTCTCAGCAGCGTGGGTGTGATTGCATCAAACCGTAATGAAGCAAATCCATCTCCAAAATCCAACTTCAAAACCGGTGACTAAACAGCTTCCTCCAACAAATGCCTTCCCAGAGCCCAGCTGCAACTTCTTGCTGAGAAATACGGGCACCACCTAATCCCCACTTCTGTCCTTGAGCAAACACCGTGACTGTGCATTACAAACACCGACTTAAATTAACACACGAGTGTCCGTGCCAATTATTCTAATTAAACTCTCTTCTAAGAGCCAATTACCACCCATTTTATTAAATGAGGAAATTTTCAAACCGTACTCCCATACGGAGCTCTCAGCCCAAATTCAATTATGCTCTTCACACATTGGTACTGGACGCTGGGCAAAAGAGTTTCCCTGGGTCGCTGCAAAGCCACCACAGGCAGAGTTTGTCTGAAGGGAGTTCTAGGCAGCGTTTTAGCTTTCAAAAGCTGTGTTTGGTGCCCATCTGCAGGACCCTTTTCTGTTTAATTTGCTCACCTACAAACCAACACCGTGCATCAGCGAAAAGGCCGCTCAGGTTAAATTGCTCTGGGGAGAGACGGAGGCGCTCAGAACGAAGGCAGAGAGGCTCGGGCAGATGCTCGTCCTGCTGGGGAGAGTGATGTGAGCTGGAGCAGGATTCCCACTGCTCCGAGCAGCTCACGCTCCGTGAGGCTCCGTGCTGGAAAAACGCCCGCTTTTGGCAAAGCCCTGCCTGCCTTGTAAACGTTCCTCTGGGGGACTTTTTTCTTTTTTTTCTTTTTTTTCTTTTTCCTGCTTTCTGACAGGATAACACATTTCTCAGCAATGTCACTCCTGCCCACGGGATGGCAAGGTCTCAAGATGACATTTGCTAAACATCTTCACCACCTGCTCCCCAGAAATATTCCTCTCTCCTAGACAGAGGAGACCTTTTCCCTGACAGCTCCTGCCACCGGGGAGGTGACACATACCTGTCCGGAGCCACCTCACGCTCCGGCTGCTCCGTGCCACCCCAGCAGCGGGCTCTGGAGCCAGGGGGACACCGAGCTGTGGCCGAGGCTCACGGAGGGCTGGCAGCAGCACGGGGGGCATTTGGGAAGGCCAGCTCGAGGTGATCTGAAGCCAGCAACTCGAGGAAAAAGTAATGACTTTGCTAACAGGCGAAGGGAGGCACGCAGAGCAGCTCTGCCCACAGCTCCGAGAGAGAGCTTCCCCGCCTGGAGGGAGCTGCTAAATTTACGGAGCTGCTCTCGGCTGCTCGGGAGGCTGCGTGGGCTGCGGGGTCTGATGCAAACCCCAGACAAGTTTTCTGAGCTGGGGAACGTCCCCTGAGCCACACAGCCTGTTAGTGTGGGTATGATTTTACACCGGCACGAACGATTCAAGTAATTTGTCTTTAGGCTTATGGTACTGTGAGGCTGTCATTGAAATTTAAAGTAAAAGCAGTTCACAACAACCGAACCAGCTGTAGTCAATGTCAGGGCTAAAGCTGAGATTAAGGTGCCTGAGATTTATAAAATCGGCCCCCGTGTAATTCGAAATACAAGCCAATGGCATAATTTATAATATAAATTAAATAAATGTTATATATTACAATATATAGCAAGAATAGTTTGTTTCTAATTAATCATTAATAAAATATTAAATAATTAATAATTCTTAATATTTAATGATAGCTATTATATTATATTAAATGTTATATATTTATATTATTATGTAACTGTTATTTAACCCAGAGTGATCTCTCAAACAAGTTAAATTGACAATGCAAATTAACGTCTCAAAAATCCAACCAGCTTGCTCCCCCTTTTTAAAAACGTCCCTTGAAAGCTAGACAAGACAGTTATAAAAAGCAGGCACATTTTTAAAAACAAAAAGTGCAAAAAAAAAGACTTATCCAGCATATTAAAAGCAAAGCTTAAGGTCCTAAATAGAATTAATTCCAAGACAGTAATAAACAAACTGACCACTGCAGGCTCACAGGAATCCACAGCCAAAGCTACCAGAGCCCTGCAGATCCCAGCCACAGGGTGGGCTTGGGGTTCACCTTAGAGTGAAGCTTTTTTCAGCTTTTTTCAGGATCCCATTCCCAGCCTCAGCAGAGTGGCCGTGGGCGCTGGACAGGAGCCGTGGACAGACCCCCCCTCTACACCCCAGACAGCATCCCAGAGACCAACTCTGCACAGCAGCCAGCTTCATGGAAAGCTGCAACAGAAAGCTCCAAGAGGTGACAGCAGAGGGTCCCGGAGAGAACGAGAACACGCCAATGCCAGTTTGCCCGGATTTGTGGAGGGGCTGGACAGGAGAGATGTGTGCGCAGGCCTCCAGAGGGCCCCTGACAGTGCGATGGCAGAGCAGCAGCAAAAATCAGCCGTGACAAAGGAGCTGGTGACAGCAGCAACGTGAAATGCTGCTCAGCCAAGCAACGGCAGCGGGGCAGAGACAGAGGGACGGGCGCTGGCAGCCCCAGTGGGTCAGGGCAGAGATGTGACACAGTTTGTGTCCGATGGACACCCCCAGCGGCAGCGGGAGCTTTACCCCGAGCACAGGGAACACCCGAGCTCTTCTCCACGCAGAACCCTGCCCAGGGACACAAAGCCCTCTCTGGGGGACAGAGGGCTCCTGAGGGAAGAGCCCTAGCCCTGCTCCTCACCCTGCAGCAGTGCCAGGGAGCTCCAGCTGCCACACACACCAGGGCACAGCACCACGGGGCAACCGGCAGCTCACCGAGCCCAGCTGCACTGAGCAAAACCAGGGTATTTCTGCACCAACGTAGGCAGGTACAAACCCAACCCTCGCCATTTCTTAGCTCACTAAAATCAGGTAAGATTCTAGTCCATCAGAACAGCGGTGCCACCAAGGAGAGATGTGATTGAAGCGCTCAGCTCCGCTGAGGGACACCTGGCTGTGTCCCCCCTCACCACCCTTCAGTCAGTCCCCTCCCTCAGGTAATTCATGGCTGTTTCCCTCTCCGTTACCTCGCTGACCTCACTGCCCACCCCCGGCTGTGTGTGCTCTTCTCCTTCCCCACAACCCCTCCTTCCTTCCTCCCTTCCCTCCGGCGGCGCCCACGGCCTGGCCCGGCTCTCAACCCTGGCCCTGGCTGCTCGTACATCACGTTACACATCCCTGCACACCCACACAACTGCTGCAGGCAGACGGGCAGGCAAAACAACCAGGCCATCGGGATGGGGGGAGCTCAGGGAGAACCCTCTCCACGGCTTGGGGGATCCTGTTCCGTGGGGGAAAACATCACAGCGGGGGAAACACCAGTGCTGGGTACCCTGAGGTGCAGAAAATACACCTGGCCGCAGAAATTTCCATCCCTAAACTGAGGGCTGGCACCCAGCACGCTGGGACTGACCACAGAGGGGTGGTCCCAACCCTGAGGTGTTGAGCCCATCCACAAACTCTGCTCCTCACCTTCCTCTCCCAAAGCCCCACTTCCACGTCCTGTTGGACTGTCAGCAAACAGCTCCAGGCTGTCTCCTGGAGGAAGATGAGCAGATGGTCCATCTGGAGCAAAACAGAAGCAAGACCAAGCAATTGTGGCCCCGGTGCAAGTCCAAAAAGGCAAAGCCAACTCCGAGCTCCTGGAGTTCTTCCAGAAAGCCACGGATGGCCCTCGCAGAGCACGTCTGCCCCTGCACCACATGGCTGGTGTAGTTTTAGAACAGAAAATAACTCTTAAAAATGCTTGCAAGCACTGCTTCACCCACTACTCCAGGCCTCCTGTTTTAGAGGACAAGTTTTCTGAGTTGGAGAAGTTTGGAAAACGTTGAACATTGGAAAACACTCCTTTAATCTGCTGGTAAATCCATGGCATTTCTGTCTCACCAATTTCAACTCTATCACCACAATCTTCTTCATTATCAATTATTTATTACCTAGAATAATTAAAGGGGAAATGCTGAACCTACCAGGGGATTTGCAACCCTGAAAACCTCCTTCCAGCCCTCTGGCTATACAGGGGAGATCTTAAGACATCGCCAGTGAGGTGGGGACAGAACAGAGAGCAGAGTCTGCCACCTCCCCACAGACTGTCACCACAGGGACCTGCCTGCTCCAGCAGGCTGGACTTTGATCATCTCCCTGCAGTAAAACAGCCAGCCATAAATTTGCTAAAATGGCAACAAAAAGCTTCACGAAGAGAGGAAATGAGGTCACGGAGCCGATGAAATTCAATGCTATTAATTTATACAAAGTGTGATGAAGCGACGGAAACTAAACTCTGAACGTTCTGAAAGATTTTTTTAATTTTTTTTTTTTTTTAATTGCAGCAATGCAGCAAATTAATGGACTGGTAATAGAAGAAATCTCCAGCTTGGGGGACTGGGAGGCTGTGCTGCCAACCCTTGGTGGGTAACCTGAGAGCATCTGGCGAGGGCCAGCACAGAGCCTGTGTGACCCACCCGGAGCTGTCAGCCAGCAGCAAGACGAGGTTTTTTTATTTACAAATGAACACCTTCATCTCTGCTACGGATCCAGGCAAGTGCCAGTGGAGCAAAGGCAAATGCAGCATGGCAGGGAAATCTGTGCTCGCTGCAGGGCTTCGCTGGCAGCCTGCTCACGTCTCTCTCCATGAGCTGTGCTAAAAGAGTAGACAGCAAAGGATTGGTCCTGGCTGTTGGTGGGACTTCTCAGAAGCAGAGATGTTCAGATTCAAATTCCAGCCTTTTATTCCTGTCTAAGCCCCCCCTGCTGCACAGATGCCTCACAGGAGCACGTACAGGAGAACTTACTAACCAAGTTATTCAGGCTCTGCTGGTGACCTCTTTTCCCACGGCCACACGGGGACCTGAGGGAGAGCAGCTCGCACCTGAGCAGGGCTGGCACCAGGACAGGGCTGGGGACAGAGGGAGTGGAACCTGTGTGTCCCCCGAGGCTGCGAGCAGGGGATGCCCGAGCTCCGGCGCTCCCTGCACACACTCAGGCACTGAACAGGTTGTGCAGAGGAAAAGCAATGAGCACCACCTTCAGAACAGCAATAAACTGTTTCCCTTGGGAACAAAGATGCAACTGTGCTGAGAGAAAGCGGTGGGAAAACACAGCAGTAAAACTAAATGCATTCCCTGCAATTACAGCTACAGCTGCCAAGCTGTTTCTCGTGCTGTCGCTACAGCAGTGGTGACAGCTTTGGTCTCAGCCCGACCTTCCAGCCTCACCTCAAGCAGCACAGCCCTCCTGGGGACTCCTGCAGGCACAGGGCTTTGCTCTGCTGACAAACACAGCGTTGCCTCAGCAGGTCTGTGCACACCCGCTCACACTCGTGACACGTCCCTGGGATGAAGAGATCCCGGGAGATCGCTGCAAGGTTTGACATCCAGCCAGGCTCCCCTCCTGCCTCTCATGCGGGAGTTGCTCCCTGCCCTTCCCCAGCAGGGTGAAGTGCTCCAAGGAACCTCTGGGCCACAACAGGAGCAACCAGCGATGCCCCACCAGGCTTCAGTGCCACACCAAGAACACATGGAAGGAGCTTTGTCCCAGTTAACCACGGCAGGAGCCAAGACTCCAGCATTTCTCGTGGCACTCTGCACTCCGTTTGCCAGGAAACTTTTCAGTGAGGACTTTCGGTGTGTCCTCTACAACTGGTTGAGGGGTGTAAAGCAATTCACACACTTTGAGTGGTTAATTTGCCATGAGCAAGGTCAAGGCCAGCACCCAGGGCGGCCCTGGGGCCGTGCCCACCTCCCCAAGCACCTGCAGACCCCCTGCTCGTGCTCTCCCCTTCACTCAGACAGGAGTCTTCAATACCTTGAAATTCTCTGTTTTATCTTGAAATTACCTGGTTTCTCTTTCAAGCTCATTCCCCCAATAAATAGAAAAGAAACCAAAGGGAAAGTAAGTGGGGAAAGAAAACCACCCCAGGGAGGGATGGAAGTTCGAGCCCAGAGTGTTCAATTGCACTAAATAACTGAAAATCAATGTTGTTCTTCCTTCTCCTCAGGGCACAGCCATACACAGCAGCACTCCAGGGACACCTCTGCTCATTCCACCAGCCTGCTACGTGCACTCACTTTTATTGCAAGCAAGGGCCCATGCTGACAGTGAAAACAATATCCCTGGAAAAAAAGCAATGGCAATTTTTTAAAATAAAATAATAGTTATAATTAGAAGAGAACCATGTTTCTTCCTTCCTCTATTACTTTCATAACTTTCCTAATACTCCTGCTAATGTCCAGGGGTACCTGCCTCAAGATGAAGCCACAAGAGCACACCAATAGCTGCGAGGGAACATCAATTAAAAAAAACTCCAAGCAGCACCGCAATTAAGACACAGCGCTGGGAATCATCCCTGCAGCCCTTCAGAACAACTGGAATAAACAAACCTCCATTAAGAATGCTATCATTAAAAAAAAATCTGCAAACACAAGAAAACCCAAATCAATTTCATAAAGCTGCCTCAGGCTTCCCGTGCTCTTCATCCCGGTGTATCCCAGCTGGAGCTGGGCTGAGCAGTCCAGGGGCAGCTTCTGTTGGTTTTGCCTCTGTTAAAGGAGAGGAGGTGCCCACACGTGCAGGGCTGTGCAGCGTGGGTTTCCTGGTTATTCAGGAGCACCAACACGCTGCCCTGGGAGACTTCCCTGCCCCTGCTCTGAGCTCTGCTGCTCTAGACCCACCACAGCACGTTCCTCAAGAGCCACGGTGATGACTGGAGGCCTGGGATGCTCATTCCATTTGATCCAGAGCAGGAATGAGCCCCTCTGGAGGAGCACGGTGTGTCCAGCTCGCTGCTCCCGGCCGGCAGCTTCTCTGACAGCTTCCATGGATCTGGGGACTGAGTTCAGTCCTGCCCACAGCCTTGGCTGGCACAGCAGAGCTGTTGGCACCTGCTCTGGAAAGAGCTACACCTGCACGTGCCACAGGCCTGCCTGGCCGTGCTCCCTGGCTCGGGAGCACCCAGGGGTGGCCCCAGCAGGAGCAGAGCTCCTGCCGCAGGCTGGCTGGGCTGGCAGGGGCAAACTCCTGCTTGTGCTGTCACACAGAAACCTCCTGACAAAGCCTTGGCTCAGGGAAACAGCCCAATCCAATTAATAACTGCCTTGGCTCTGCTTTGCCAGGTGGCCAAAGAAGAGGAGAAGCAATTCAATTCTGCTGGGCACACAGGCAGATGGAGGGATCCCAAGCCCTGGTTTGGGATTCCAAACTCCTGTTTGGGATCCCCACACGGGATCCCAAGCCCTGGTTTGGGATCCCAAGTTCTGGTTTGGGATCCCAAGCTCCTGTTTGGGATCCCCACAAGGGATCCCAAGCTCTGGTTTGGGATCCCACCACCCTCACCAGTGTCACTTGTCACTTGGTTTGCTCAGGCATCATCATGGAGTCGTCCCTTGAGAGATTCTGCACCCAGGGCTGGTGGAAATGGGTCTAAGCACCATTATTAGGTTGCTAATAATGGATATTAGCAATCAATGCCTTCATCCTGCTTTCCAAGCGAGGGGTCAGACTGCTGGGGGATGAAAAGCCTTCCCCAGGGGAGTTTTGTGGCACTCAGGCACCAGAGCTGAATCTCCTAATTCCAGGTACAAACCTTCCCTGGCACAGATGCTGCAGCCTGAACAGACTTAAAATATTGGCCATTACCTCACCAGCACAGAAATAAATGTCTCTAACTTCTGGATACAAATTGGAATTTTCAAATTGGCATCTGCATCTCCCAAATAAAATGAGGAAAATTGCCCATTAAATCAAATAGCAATGAAGTGAGGATTCAGCCACAGACATATTCAAGGAACCTGCCTCGGGAACACAGAACTACCCAGCTCCATTAATGTAATGATGCATTTTGATGAGGAAGTCACTTGGGGCATGTTAGCATGAAAACTGCAGGGATAAGATCCTCCGAGGCTGATGTTGCAGCACTTCACTTTGCTCATGCCAAGCATAATCTGACCCAAGATTTAGAGCCACCACTTAGTGACAAATTAAGGAGAGAAAGACAAGATGCCAAGTCACAGACAAAGAAGTTGCAAGACTCTAAAAAAAAAACGGAAAGCAGAAACTTAAAAGAATTGGCCTCGGTTGTAAAAATCCTCTTTTCTTGGTTATGCAACATCCTCAATATCTTTGATTTGAAATAGATGTTAACATTTTATAGAGAAGTTGCTGAATTCTTCTACACAAACAGCTTTTTCAAACATTCTCATCCATCAAAATGATGTTTTTGCTGATAATTAGCCTCAGAAAAATGCTCTTAATCAAAGTGACATCCATTACTTCTTGCTCCTGTAAATAGAACTGTGGCTTCTGATGATGACTTTCTGGAAAGTGTTCAGACTATTTAAATTAGGCAACAAATAAGCTCCTGATGACACTTTTCTGAGATACAGTTTAATTTTATTTATGGGTTGGTTTTTTTTTTTAATACATGCCCCAACCCAGCTGTCAGCACTGTCCAAGAAAAGAGAATTCAGGAGATCAAAAACTGCCATAGTCAGGACAGCACACATCAAAGGGATGCCGCAGCTTGGGGTATGAAACAATATTTATCCATCCAGCAGATGTGCTTTCTCAGCTGCCTTTAATCAGCCCTTGCAGCATCCCTTCAGAACGGGAGCCTCGCTGGCAGCGCCCAGCCCCAGGGATGCTGTGCCCAGCTCCTGCCCCTTCCCCCAGCACCCCAGCCCTGCTCCCACAGCTCCCTGGCACAGAGGATTCCCATGTCCAGAGTGCCAGGGAGGTGAGAAGGCAGCCAGGCCCCGGCAGGGTCTGTGCCCCCAGCTCTTCACCTTCTCTTTGGTACAGGCTCAACACCTCAGCTCTGCCTTTGCTGTCGCTCCCACGGGCTCCGGCTGCTCCCATGTCCACCAAACACCCGTGAGATAAGAAGTGCAGGTCTGCCAGGAGCAGAAAAAATCCATTTTTCTCCCAGTATTGACACTGACAGCACCTTCCAAACGGGGAAAAAACATCTGAACTAGGCAGGACTAATGGAGGCGACTGCAAGGTTCGCAGGGAGAACCTTCCCTCCCCAAAGGAGAAATCACCTTCCAGTCTCCATCAGTCAGATCCTTGCCCTGAGAGCTGTTTGTGCCCTCTGGGAATTCGGAGCTGAATGACACCTAATCCTGTTTCTCTAACCCAAAGGCCTGCCTGGCAGAAATGTCAGGCCCAGAATTTAAATACAGCTCAGCCCAAAGCCTTCCTAGTCTTGTGGTAGTGAGTTCCAAAGATGAGTAAGATGATCCTGGAAGGAGCACTTGGACTTGACAGCTCTAGATTTGCTTGTCATTAGGCTTTTCTCTCTCTGTGTTTCACAAATCCATTTTACTCCCACATTCCCTCCCCAGTCAGCCGTTTCCTATTTGCTTCCTGGCCAATTTATTGCATCCACCACAGGACGTTCAAAGTGTAATTTTAATTCTCCTGTCAATCAGTCCACCTGCCAAAGAGCAAGCGCTGCTCAGATCAACTGCTCCAAAAACAAAAGGAAATCAGGAGCAGCCTGATTTACCCATTCCACCTCACACTCACTGAGCAGTTCCAGAGGTTATCTGGACCTGCCCTCTCCTCCTGCTGTACCACAGCTCTCTAATTATCTGTCTCTAATTATCTGCTTGTTCCAACGAGCTCTCATCTCCTCAAGCTCCAGCATTACCTCATTCCCTTACCTCAGCCCAGGGTTGGTGTCTCTTCAGCATCCTCTGTGATGAGGATGCACTAATTCATCTCTAACAGGAACGCTTTTAATTCTCCAGAAGCAGCAAAACCCGGGCTCCCCTTTGGCCTCTGATCCTTTTTATTCTTTGCTGACCCCAGAAACCTCCTCCCTTCCAGCAGCACACTCATTCCAGGGTGATGTTTAAAAGCAGATATTTGAGAGGCTGACGTTTTAAGCATTTCTTTTACAAATAAATGAGATATTCAGCCTTTTGGGCGCTTTCCTTCAGCGTTACATCTCTAGGTCCAAGGAGCTGTATTTTACCAGTCATGGTTGCCCGCAGGGTTTTACGTGGGGGAATTTTCCTCAGCACATCCCTGTCAGGGCTGTAACAAAGCCCTTCAAAACACAACACTGAGCTGCTTATCACCCACAGGCACAGCAAAGCCAAAAAGTCTTTCTGCTTTTCTTTTTTTTTTTTCTTCACCAGCCTATATCAGCTCCTGATTCAGTGGGTTTGGAGCAGGCTAATGAGCTAGTCATAATTACTCCAGCGAGCTTGATTCAGCCACAAGGTCCCACAATTATTAATGACTTGGACTGGAATTTAGGCCTAACAGCAACATTTCCCAAAGCCCACAGCTCATCTCAGCTCCCGGTGAAGTCAAGTGGACTCCAGTGAACGGCAAATGTGGGCCCAGAGATCTGCATTCCCAAACACAATGGAATTATCCGTATTTTCCGGATGAAGGGGAAATCAAACAACTCAAGAAAACAGCACAAGGCCACTGAAATGGAGATATCTTGAGAAACAAGGCTAATGAATTCCTGAGAAACAGGGATAATGAGTTAACAAAACAACCCAGAGCATCTCCACATTAAAATTAAAGAGAGATGCTGGATAAGAAAGACTCAAACCTAGAGGAAAATGAAGATTAAGGGGTGCAACCAGAGAAATACAGAAAGAACAAAATCTGCAATTGCCGTCTTCCATATTTCAGATGCCTCCAAATACTTAAATACGAAAACTATTAAATCTTCAAACTTGACCAAATGAGCCATATCACAACCATTCTGAAACCCAGACATTTTCTGCAGCAGAAATTTCATGTTAACTTCTCACTTGGTGTCATAAAACTGTATTAATGTTTAAGTGCCTGTTAAGGAAATCTGGGCTTTAAAACCTCCAGGATCACAGACTCATTTTTGAGCCAGACCAATTTTATGCAGCAATAAAAGTAGGGAACACTTATAGAGAACATTTGTAAAACCCACATTCGCAGTCTCAAAGCCAAATTCACTTTTTTTTCTTTTTTTTTTTTTTTATGACACTCAAACACATAAAAAAAAAAGAGATTATCTTTTAAGAGAGACGCACAAAAGCCTTGATGCAGGTGTACCAAGCACACAGCAGCTAGTCAAGGACTAACCAGTGCAGGAAAGGTTTTTTCCAACAAGAATTGCATCTCCCTTTGTTTGCATCACGCGATTAATTGGTGGGGGAAAGATAAAAAAATCTGACTCCCCATTAGCACTGCAGCTCCTGGGTGTTTATGACATGGACAGAGTTGAGGGGAAGGTGCTTGTTCCTCTTGATTTAACTGCTCTGCCCACGGAATTCTCCTGCCACTCGTGGCATTCCCTCTGCCTGGGGGTAAATCCCAGCCAGGCTCAGCACACGAAGGCCATTCCTGTGGCCAGCCCAAGGAAGGGAGAGTGGCACCACAACCCCAGCAGCTCTTCAGAGTCCCCCTGCTGCCCAGACAGCATCTGAGACCAGCCCGGAGGAGCCGTCCCCCGTAAATAAATGGTTGTCAGCCCAAATTCCACCCACGGTGTCACGGGGAGCTCCACCAGCCCCTCGCTAGC
>VWZN01008507.1:112696-128383 GCA_013396955.1 Regulus satrapa
CGCGCCCCCCGCGCTCGGGCAGCAGCCGGGGATCCCCCGCGGCCCTTCGCCTCCGGCCTCTGTCGGCACCACCTTTGGGTGGCTGGCTTGCTTGATTTTCCTTTTTCCTCTCCTTTTCCCCTGTCGTTTCCCTTTTCCTTTCTCCTCTCTTTCCCTTGTTCCTTTCCTTTCTTCCTTTCCTTTTTCTTTTTCTTCTTTTTTTTAAAATTTCCTTTTTCTATCTTATTTGGTCGGATATTTTATTTTTTTTTTTCCTACTACCCACACAAATATTTGTGTTAAGCGCTTCTGCGCCTCGGGGTTGTGCCGAAAGCAAACAGCGCGGCCAAGCCCCGGGAATTCCTGTGCCGTGCTGCGCGGCCGGGCCGGGAGCGTTGATCTTCCCGGGGGGGCCCTGCTGCAATAACACGGCCCCGCTGGGGAATGGCCCCGAGCCCAGGGACAGCCTGGAAAGGAGCCGGCCGCCTCCAGGAAAGGGTTAACGGGATGGGCTCCGAGGTGCGTCCCCTCCAAGTTCAGCCGCGTGTGCCAGCAGGCAGGAGGGGCCACCAGCCGGGAACGGCGCGGCCGAACGCGAAGTGCCCCAAGCCGCGGCCCCTGGCAGGGTCAGATGGGAGCGGCCCCGAGCAGGGCCGGCCGTGGGGCAGCAGCGCCCGCGGGTGGTTCTGCCCCAGCTCGGGTACGCTCCTCTCCTTTTTGCTTCCTTTTTTTAATGCCTCTCTCCGAGCCCAGGCCGTTGTGTGGTGCCATTTTGCGGCACCCCGGAGCAGGTGCCCCAATAAAGGAGCTGCTCCCGCAGAAACGCAGCAGCCCCTGGTGCTTTGAGCAAAGCGCCGCTGTCACCTCGGTCACGCCCAGGGGAAGGTGACACCATCCACGCTGGTGCTTCCAGAGCTTTTGCTTTCTCTCCGGCAGCTCCCGCTGACGCCGGGACACCCCACCCTGCGCTCCGTGTGATCCCTGGGCCCACGGTGGGCGCGCAGCCCCCGCTGTGCCACAGCCTCCGGAGCCAGAGGGAAGTGCCCCCGCTCGGATGCGCTGGGCTTTGCGCTTCTCTCCAGCACTGGAGACTTCGTTTCTCCCGCAGCATCTCTTCCTCCTCCTCTCTCTCCATATGGACTCTCCTACACCAGGAGTCATTGGAGAGAAAAGCAATTAGTACTCCCCGTGCAATCCACCCGTGTGATGCTTCCCAAGCCATCCTGCTTTTAAGTGGGAAGGTTATTCTCCATTCACTAATTGCCTCACATTATCTGGTGCAAGGCGTTAACGTGCAGCCCCGGGAGGAGAGGGGTGGGTGGCACAGCAGTATTGACATGCTGGGTGATAACACAGGCGTGGGGGAGGAATTATTTAAAACACTTACAGTCAGATGCTGAGAGAAATGAAAAATGAAAGAGAAAGAGCCAGAAGAAGAGAACATCCCCATCCAAATGTTGGACTTTGAAGGGCAGGGTGGGACTGGCTCCACCTGCCCTGACGCTGGTGCCACCACCCCAGTCCCACCATGAGCAGGGCAGTTGCTCAGGCCACCACAGGGACAAGCTGAGAAATCAACTGGTGGCATCCTACCTGAGGAAAGAGCTCTTGTCCTGGGGACAGCTCCCAGCTCCAGCTTAGAGCAATTCCCTGTACCCCTACAGCTCCAGGGAAGGCACAGGGGAAAGCAGAACGATGTTCTCAGCAAAGGCAATGCTCAGAGTTTTGTGAGCATGGGGCTGAGCTGGTCCTTCCTACCTCCAGCTGCAGCACTGCCCAAAATGCTATCCATGCTACGAGTCCTCATTCCCCAGCAGACATTGACACCAAGTACAATTTGCAAAGATTTTGTATATCTCCTCCTACAGGACCGTTCTCTCGATTCCCTCAGCCCCGACAGCTCAGCAGCCCGACATTCCTGCCCAGGAGAGCATCCACTCCAAGGGCCCGACATTCCTGCCCAGGAGAGCACCCACTCCAAGGGGCTGCGTTCTGCCTGGGCAGGAATGAGCAGCACAGCTGGGAACGGGCACACCCCGAGATGCCGCTTTCATGGCTGGGTGTGAGCAGCTCTCCAGAGCAGAGCTGTGCTCGGGGAGCAGCCCGGGGGGGCTCCTGCAGGGCTCCGGGGAAGGCAGACCCCCAGGGATGGGTGCGGGGGAAGGCCCAGCTGCTCGGACAGATCCCAGCCCAGCTGCCCGAGGAGCGGCCCGGCACAGGGCAGGGAGACTCGACCCTGCTGTTTGCGTCTGGGAGAACAATAAATCCATCTGTGGGAGGCAACGGTGGGATGAGTCAGAGGCGAGAGGGAGAGAAAGTCATCTTCTGCAGAGCACATCATCTGAGTCCAGCGATCCACAGGCCTCCAGGGCTTCGTGCCAGAGGGGTCCCCGTCCTGCTCCAGCTCCCTGCAGGGAGGGCGATGGGGACAGCCCCACCAGCGGGAGCCTTGGCCATGGCTGGGGGCCTGCAGCCCCTCCCCAGCCCTGGGAGCACAGCTGGATCCATCCAGCACCTGCAGAGGATGGGCTGGGGCATCACTTAAGCCCCGAGAGCTGCATCCAGCTCCTGTTTCACCCCACAACCTTGGGCAAGCTCTGCCTTTTGGGGTGCATCGCGCCGGGACCCCATCACCCCAGGGCAAGGGGGCAGGAGAAATGCTCCAGCTGAAATTTCTCCCAGGAGAAATGCCCAGTGCAGGGCAGAGCAGCCACGGAGTCGGGAACAGCGGCACCGGATCTGCTCCCAGCTGGAAATGTTGTCAAAGCGTGGACTGAATTTAATCACAGCAGAGCCTGAGCCGAGACTCCGACGCTGCGGATGTTGTGCGTGTCAAATGAATTTCATGTGAATCTCCATTTGCCAGGCACAAATGCAGCCTGCAGGGAATGTAAGGACGAGGCAAAAAGCAGCAAAAAGCAGCAAAAAAGTGACTCGCATGGCGCAGTCTGAGAATTAATAACAACAAGGCGACTTCTGGCCCACTGCAAAATAAGCAACTTTCTGTCAAGTTGACACCTTGGCAGGGAGACCACTTGGGGAACCCGCTCGGCCCTGTGGCCTCACGACTCAGCATTTCACACGAGTTTATGCTCTTTCCACTCAGCTCATGTTTAACTCAGCGCTCCCGAGGCTGAACAGAGCACTCGCAGAACACGCAGGGGGCTGAGGCTGTCGTTATCCAGGAATACAGAGGTAGGGAATTGTCAAAGCTGTCATTAATCTCAGGCAGGAATAATCAAACATACCATAAAAGAGGAGAGAGCTCTGCAACTCCCAGACTGATGTATGCAAAAACAAAAAGAAGAATGAGGGAAACTTGGCTATAAAAATATGGGTTCAGTCTCATCAACCGAGCCATTAAATCAGAAGCAAAGACACCTTCATCCGCACATCGGGAGCCACAGAGACGATTGCTGTGCCAGTGCTCAGGCTTGTTGGCTTGGTTTTCAGTTTTCTACTTTTATTTAATACCCAAAGGGACATTAAATATCAAATAACAAGTGAAACACACAGTGTAGAACTCTTACGAATCCTCTTCTTCCATCATTTCCCAAACCCCACGGAGAATGTGAGGTGAAGAACTGCCTGCCAGAGCTGAATCATGTCTTCAAGCACAAACATTGCTATTAGGTGAGTAAGACCAAAACAACCATCTCTATTTATTGCAACTGATGCTGTTATTAAAACCCAGACAGGTCCCTTTGCAGACCCTCATGCTCTCAGGTCTGTGTGTGCTGGTGAAACTGCAAAAGGCAGGTTGGAATGAAGGGCATCCTTTGTGTAGCATCCAAAACACTTTGGAAACCTGGGAGAGCTTTGTGTTCCCAGAGCATCCTGGCTGGTGACAAGGGACACCTCTGAGCCTCAGAATCAGCCAAGTGAATCCATGAGAGCACAGGGAATGCCTCGTGCAAAGGATGTTGTGCCAGGTGGGTTCCACAGGAGGGTTCTGAGCTGTCCCTGGAGCAGGAGGCAGCAAGTGAAAATTTACAGACCTGCCTGTGGGAACCAAGCTGGCTTTTGGGAAGAGCCTGAGAGCAGGGGCACCACAGCGGGCACGGACAGGGGTGCCCACCCTGCCGAGAAGGAGGGGCAGGCTGAGCTCAAGCTTTTACATTTGAACAAATTCATTCTGGGAAACCTGATTTTCCCTGGATTTTCCCCAGCGATCCCATCCATCCACCCTCTCCTGCTCCATCCCCTGAGAACGGTGTGTCATCCAAAGCCTTCGCATTTTCACAAAGTGAAGTCGAGCACAACTGAGGGAAGCCAGGCTCTGCTCCCCCTTCCAAATGTTCCCAGCACTGGGAGGGAAGCCAGGAGACTTTAGGAGACGTTCTAAGGAGCTGCGGGTTCGGCTGCTCCCCTGCAGCACCCACTGCCTGCCCCGGGCTCCTCCTGCTCAACAGCATCTCCCACCACCCTCCTGGCAGCTCTGCTTTGATCTTGGGATATCACGAAATGCGTGCTCTCCACAAAATCCAACCCAGACATCCTTCAGTCTGAGCACTCACAGCTTCAGGACAGCTCATGTTGCTCACAGCGTTACATCCCTGCTCCTGTAGTGAGGTTTGCTTGGACATAAAATTTAATGAAAATGTGAAAATATCTCACAGAAAGCAAATTCTAGCCCTGTGGCTCAGGAAAATCTGCTCTCCTGGTTGACTGCCTAATTTACACCCCCAGGATTGTGCAGGGTCTCCGTGCAGCTGTAGGAACAGCATTCCTGCCCCCACTGAGCTGCCTTCAGCCATTCCAGGGCCCTGAACTCACTCCTCTCCAGGAAACTCTCGCATCTCCCTGGGAGTGAACATCTCCCCAAAGGAGCTTCCCTTTACCCTTCTGAAAAGTGAGGGAAGGTTTCACATGAGCTGCTGGGTGTTGTGCTTGCCTGAAACCTGGGGTTAAAGGTGATGGAGGGTTCACCCCCAGGCAAACTTCCTGCAGCTGAGGGACTCCGTTATTTTCCCCTTCAGCAGTCTTTGCCTTGCTGTTCCTCAGCTTTCTCCCAGTGGGACTCCATCAGGCTCTGTGGATAAATAAAAACCCA
This sequence comes from Regulus satrapa, assembly GCA_013396955.1. Classification (NCBI taxonomy): domain Eukaryota; kingdom Metazoa; phylum Chordata; class Aves; order Passeriformes; family Regulidae; genus Regulus; species Regulus satrapa. The sequence goes on from VWZN01008507.1 coordinate 117,729, forward strand.
CACCCGAGAGCTGCCTGTGCCCTGGCTGGGGTTGGGGAGTGTTAATTTTATATCTTTGGTATCAAAGTTGCTGCTGCCACCACAAAGCAATGCTAAAGGAATGGCTTCAGCAGTGCTTCCAGCACCATGCTGGGCCTAATTGCACCAGGGATGATACACATGTGGGGCTTATTATTATGATTATTTTATTCTGAAGAAATTCAATTTTTAATGCAAGAGGTTTCAAATGCTGGTATTTATTTGCTGATTAAATGATTCAGCTGGAGACAGAATATCTTCAAAGAAGGATTTTTCTGTTCCCCAGAATGGGTATCTTGAGCTGCAGGGCTGTATTATTGTACATGAAAAATATTTCCTTATTAGCCTTTTATTTCAGGGCATGCATTTAACTGACACTTCCCGTGCTGACAGCTCACCCAGCTTCAAAGCACAACTTCTGTGAGGATTGCAGAGTGTGAGGCTGGGCCAGATGAAGCTGTGGCCCAGCTGACACACGAACCTTGGGGAAGTTTTCCCTCTTTTTGGAGAGCCTGAAGCAAAAATCCACATTGGGATTCGCACACTGTGAGTGTTTGGGGGTTTTTCAGTGGGGTAAGATGCACTTCCAAGCTATGAGCAGATTTTGGGAACCTGGTTTCTTCTGCAATTCCTCTGTTCTCTCTATCAACACAGCTGGGAGAGCTGAGCAGCTCAGCCAGAGCTGGGGATTAACCCTGGACCCCTCAAGGCAGAAATCAAAGCTCTCCTCCACGTCCCTGGGACATTGGGCTAATCCAGGCTGCCCTAAGGATGCTGCAGGGAGCCTTGCAACGGTCCAGCCAAGACAAACCAGAGCAGTGCTGTGTTCTCCTTTCACCCAAGGCTGCAGAACAGAAATGCACCCTGACCTCTGAGAAATCTCAAAATCAAAAAGAAATCACGATCTCCCTGCTCTCCCATGGAGGCTGGAGCTTCCACAAGGCCAACATCTCAATCTACCCCTCAAACACCAGCGTTGCCATCACCCAACCCTCCCCGGCCCTCCCAGGGCGCTGCTGGGGACCCACGAGCCCCTCTCCCCTCTGTGCTCCCCAGCCCCACTGCCAAAGCCAACTCTCCTCCTGCTGACAGCTCCATCCTGTTTGTGGTGTCTTTGGCACTTCCCCCTGCAGCACTTCCAGGCCCCCGTGGCTCCCCAGCCGTGGCTGAGCCAACAGCAACACGCGGAGGCTGCGGAGCAGAGCCTGCCCAGGCTGCTCCAGCCTCCCCCGTGCGCCGGGGCCAGCCTGGCCCTGCAGCACCCACGGCCTCGGGGTGTCCTCCAGCACCCCACACCAGGCAAACCCACGAGTTCACACCCCAGAGCTCCAGCTCAGGAGATGCAGAGTGCTCAGCGACTGCCCTAACACCTCAATGGCCCAGCTGTGAAAAACACAACCCCCAGGGCCAGCAGCAAACTGGCACTCCGAGGATGTGCCCAACAGCACCAGGGATTCCTTTGACCAAGTGAGCCCCAGCGTTTGCTTCACTTATTTCTCAGAGTGCCAGAAATGAACGAAGGGAAAGGCCAGGGTTTTGTTTGCTTCCTGTTTTATGTGGCTGACACACGATCTGCCCCGAGGATCATCTTTCCTCCGCCCAGACAGATGAGGTGGAAGCCACAGGTACCAGGCAGTAACTGGATCCCGCAGACCCAGATACAGCCACTGCCAGGAGAACCTGCTCGCAGAACCCCTGCTGCAGGGACAGCTCCAGCACCATGCAGGTAAGTGCTGCCACTTCTTACAGCTTTCACAGGATTGGGGTTGGAAGGGCCCTTGAAGATCCTCTCATGCCACCCCCTGCCATGGACAGGGACGCCTTCCTCTTTGCCCTGTTGCTCCAAGCCCCATCCAACCCAGCCTTTCCCTCTGGACTCTAAGCCTGACAGCTTTCCAGAGGGCAGTGTCAGGCCAAGTACCAAAAATTCTCCTTTAAGGACATATTAAGGGGCACCTCAGGCCTTTGATAACACGTAAAAAAATAGTCAAAAATTACTCATAGCAAGCCATTCTTTAGTGTCATCCACACATGGATGCACAGAAAGAAGCCTTGAACACAGTAACATCCCTCTCAGTTTGGCATCTCACTGTGCCACAAGTAGATTCCTTAAAGTTTCTAGGAGAAAAAAAAGCCTCGCACTATTAATACAAAGACCACAGTCTAAAAGTTGTGATTGCTTTGCACAGCTATATCATAGAATGAGGGAAAGGCTTTTGGTTTGAGAGACAAGAGAATTGAGTGTGCACGTTCCTGTTCCCCAGCTGACACTGTGCAGGCTCCGCACACACCAGTGGTGCTTCATCCTCTTCAATGTCCTGCTCTTCCACGTGCTGCTTTTCGGGGCAGATTTACTGGAGCAATACTTCCTGCACTCCCTGCCTCTCTCTTACACCGACGCAAAGGCTCTGGAGATCAGGGAGAGGGCCAGGAAGCTGGATCTGGATCCTCTGAAGGCCAACCTCTCTTACACCAGCAGCAGTGCAGCGACTTGCTCCGACCAAGAGCTATTTCTGCTCATTGTTGTCTGCAGCAGCCCAGAAAACGGGACAAGGCGCAACGTGATCAGGCAGACGTGGGGCAACGCGACAGGCTCCAGGGGTTACAGCGTCCTGACTCGCTTTGCTGTAGGAAAAGCAGCTTCAGCAAGCACCCAGCTGGAGGTCAATGAAGAGGCTCAAAAGCACCGAGACATTATCGAAGGCGCTTTCATCGATTCCCCCCACACTCAGACACGGAAGATGCTGATGAGCGTGGAGTGGACGGTGACTTTCTGTCCCCGTGCCAGGTACATCCTTCACGCAGCCCAGGATGTGTTTGTGGGTGTTCCCAGCCTGGCTGGGTACCTGCTGAGCTTAACCCAGCTGGAGGACATCTACCTCGGGAGGGTGGTCCACCACGGAGTGCCCGACAGGGACCCCCAGAGCCCCGCCTTTGTCCCCATCCACCAATACCCCCAGGAGTTCTACCCGGATTTCTGCCACGGCAGCGCTTTCCTCGTGTCCCAGGACGTGGCTCGCAAGGTTTACGTGGCTGCCAGGGAGGTGCCGCTGGCGCTGCCCCCCGCTGCCTTTGTAGGAATCTGTGCTAAAAGAGCTGGCATCACTGCCAGGCACAGCTCCCGCTTCGCCGGGGAGAAGCACATCAGCTACAACCGGTGCTGCTATAAATTCATTTTCACCTCTGCTGACATGACAGAGGACGAGCTGTTGAGAAGCTGGAAGGAAACGAGCGACGGGGAAGATTGTTCCTTACTGGAAACCTACTACAGCCTGGTGTCCTGCAAGGTTCTGACCTACATTGACAAGTTCAAACAGTTCAACTTGGATAGGATAAAAAATGAGCTCCTTCGTTTTGTCAATTAATGTTTGACTTCCGCAAAAAGAGGCTGGGATTTTCTTTCATTAGCTGTGTTATCCTGTTAATGCTCAGTACAAAGGATGCCCTCCCAAAGTTTGCTCTTTTCCCTTCAGCAGCAAATGAATTCTCACTGCTACAGTGTGAAGAGCAGAACTGGATGTACTTTGCCTCTCTAAGTACCTACAAGTGCATGCATGCATGGAAGTAAAAAAGGATATTGCAACAGACTTGTCTATACCGAGGGTTTTTCAGACTTTTGAGTCTTCAAACTCCTTTTTTATGTGAGGCATCACCTGCTTCCAAAGAATTCTGTAACAAAGGGGAAGCTTTCCACCCATAAAAGGAGCTGCTTCTGAGCAGGCTGCTTCAGAGAAACAAAGCAGCTCCAGCAGGAACAGACACCGAGCCATCGTGGAAATTCCTCAAGTCACGCTGTTGGTTAACATCCATCAAATGACAAGGTTTGGTTTGGGGTTTTTTTTGGTTTTTAAACCAAATGTTCAGCATGTTACCTCAATTCTCCATCATTCCCTGTTTTTCCTCAATTACCTCCACCTGTTACTTTAAAGGGGGGGATGACAAAAACAACACGCTTCAATTTTGTCATTGATATCAGATACAGCAGCAGCATGTAATCCATATGGCAGCGAACAGCACGGGCAGGGAACTGCATCTGAGTAATAAGGGGAAAGTGATCAATTAATCAATCAACGCTGAGCTCAAAGCTCAACAAAATAAAGCATATGTGTATACATCCCAAAAATCCCCTTGTTTGGCATCTCTGCACATTCTGAAATATTGTCTTTGGCAAACGCACCATGCAAAGCAGATGCTAAATACTCAGCACACGGAGTAGCCTCCGAAAGCACCAGCTGAAAACACACATGGAAGAGGCTCATGAATTGCAGAACAGGTTTATATATTGATTTCTTTTCACTGACATTTCAGAATGTGGCTCGTACAGAGCCACCAGCACACAAAGCCACCTAAAATAACAGAGCTTGCCCAGAACAAGTGCAAGCTAAGGATTTCTACACTCCTTTGATTTCCTTTCTTAGTGCTTTGCTGTGTTTGCTGGGTGCAGGATTCGTGAAGCTCCTGTGCTCTCTCCAGTCAGGAGACACTGCAGGGCATTTCTCACTGGCAGGTGTTTGTTTATTGGGCACATTTAGGATAAAAGCAGCAGCATTGGGATGCAGGATGACAACTCGGGGGGGATCTTGGGTTGGGAGCAACAAGGCACCTCACCTGCATTTAGGCAGCTTAGCAATCATTAAGGGATCTCCCCCCAGCTCCTCTGAGGCCCCCTGGGCAGCAGTTTTTGGCAGGCAATGCCAGCTGCACCTCCACCTTCCCCAGGCAAAAGCAGAGTTCCTGCAGGACAGGATCCTCCTGCTGCCCCTGGCAGCACAGGGACACGGGGCCAGTACTTTCCACAGTTACACCCGGCTGACACATGAGTAAAATCAGCCCCAAGGAAGTAATTTTGTGTTTTATTCTTCTCCCCTTCTACAGAAAGGACACAAGCCTTTGATATGAAGTACCCTGTGGTCTCTGTTTATGGACAAAGACACATCACAAGTCACTGGAGTGCCCAGCCACTCCTGATTCTCTCCCACAGTCCTGACATCTTCAGAAGATTCCTGAGATGTCACATTTCCATACTCCCACTTCATTCACTCCCTTCAACACGAGAGCTCCACGTTCTTACCCCTTTTAGTCTAACTCAGGGAACTAAAATACCACCTTTCTTTAAATAACACTTTAAAAAAATTGTATCTCTGTTAAAAAATAGTGTAAACAATTTGAGATTTGGTTCTGAAGTAGTGCTCCAGCCACTAAACTGAGCTGCCACCCCACAGGAAAGCTCTCAGGTGGGTTTGATCCCTAGAGAGTGCATTGATTTGTTTTTAAAAGGGCTAGAAACATTTTTTTTTTTTTTAATCCTCAGCAGAAAATGTAAACAGTATTTAGGATTATTTATTCCAGCAAGACTCACATCCAGCAGGCTGAAAACAAGAGAATCCAGTCCATACTCCCTCATGTGGACAGTGTCACTGGCTTATTCAGCAACAGGATTCTGACAGAACAAAGAGTGCTCCATGCAAGTGCCAACTTTGGCAGGTAAAAAAAGGCATTAAAAAAGAATATAAATTATGGCAGCATCTGAGGTTACAAACCTTGAGGTGTTTTGGTGGGGTTTTTTTTTTTAACTGAACTGTAGCCTACTGAGAAAACACAACAAAAACTCCAAATCCAAGAACAATTTAAACAAACACTGATCAATTCTGCCAAACAAAACACAGTCAGCAGCTGCTAAGTGCTCACCTGGGTTACCTGTCTCACACAGGGAACTTCTGCCATGACATTTCAGGGGGAAATAATCAAACAGCCTTTTATTTGCTCTCCTGACTCATTTCAAATAGAGTCAAAATATTTTCACGTTCCTTTAAAAAGAACCTCCAGTGTGGAGAGTTTTTACACCTTGTACCTCAACACCTGTGCCAGGACTGTGTTCTGCAAAAAGGGGGACCCCAGACACCAAGGACATTATTCTGCTCCTTCCACAGCTGTGGTAGAAACTGCTTTAACATAATAGGGGCCCTCGTGCAGGTAAGCCCTGAGCCTCAGGTAGTACTGATTGCCAAAGATCTCTGCAATGGTTTTGGAGTTCACCAGGGCCTTCACCAGTTCGTATTTAGCATCCTTGGAAGCTTTGTCAGGCTCCACAGATCTGTCCACAACGTACTCCACAAACCCTGGGCTGTTCAGCATCAGCTTCTGGGCCCACGGTTGATTTGCAATGGCCTGAGCAGAGAGACAAAAGATGTGAGAGGAGGGGAAACGTTTTAAAACCCCAGAGAAGCAGTTACACAGCAGGGTTTCTGGGACATGGAGAAAGAACAGGGAAAATTAAACGAGATGAGAAACCACCACTCAAATCAAGCAGCAGGGTTGAACACTGGAGAACAAGTAGAGCTCAGTGCTTATCTTCAAAGTTTGGAGGGAATTATCACAGCAGTGCCTCTGGTCGAGAAGCAGCACCTCAGAGTACAGCTCTTGCCTTTTTTTTCCCCTTTCCAACTTATTAGAAAATTAGCATTACAGACATGATGTGTCTGCTGCCTGATTCAAACGGGGAAGCCAAGTGGTGCACGAGGAAAAAACCCTTTTCCTGACCACTTCTGGGCTTCAACAAGAAGTCTGTGGCAATCACTTCAAAGAAATCAAAAAATCTGAGACTGAATGGCAACACAAGTCACGCCCTGATGTTTTAAACCAAAAGGACTCACAGTAAACACCCGTAAAGCCCCGCAGTGGAGATCAGGGAAGGGCTGAGTACTGATGCTCCTGAACAGCTCCAGGGGCTGGCTGGCCAAGGATGAGAACCAGGATTCAGTCATTCTTAAGAGGTCTTCTGTCTGCTGCTCTGGCTACGTGAATCACAAAAATGAAACGGTTTGATTAGGATTACGAAAAGCTTTCAGGTTTTAGGATGTGTTCAAATGGTTTAACCACTCACTCAGAGCTACACTGTTAGCACAGATCCCTGGATCCAAAGAGCACAGGGACTGGAGCAGTTTGTCCCTATCCCTCTGAACACAAGGATAAAAACCTGTTTACTCTCATTCCCTCCTCAACCAAGTCCTCACTTCATCTTTCACCAACCTTTCAGAACACCTGAAACACCTGGCTCCTTACAAACAAACCCAAAGCTTTAAGCAAAGCAATCAGGGAATTTTCAACAGTAAATCAACGACTCAGAACAATGAAAGCACCACTGCCACCCAACCTAGAGGCTGTAAAACGTCTCCTCACAATTACCCAGGTGTGTGATGATTTCATTCTTTGAGATTTAAAGAAAAAAAACACCCCAACTTACAGGCAAGTAAAGCAGAGACGAAATTGCATCCAAGCACCGAAGCCGTAACTCGGTGGGGGCATTCTTGGCCTGGTGCCCTATTTTGCTTAAGAGATTTTGAAATCTACTTCCTTTCAAAACAAAAACAAAACAGAACAATTTAATTCAGCCAGATCTCTACAGGAATACAGTTACCCATCAGCTACATTATAAATGTATTTATTAGAAAAGTGAATGCATTTTTCAATTCCTTTCTGTTTCACCCCAAACCAATTCACTCTCATATTATAATGAGAAAGTTTTATTAAAGAAAAAAAGGGTACTAACTAGTTTTCTGTAAAACCTGTTTGCCTTCCACATTTGATCCCAGGATTCCCAGTGTGTCCACAGCCACTCCAATCATGGTTGGATCCTGACTTTCTGCCATTTCAAAGACTTTTTCCATAAAGACAGGGTAGCGCTCACAGATCTGCTGGGGACTGTCCACAACAGCCAGATTGCCAAAAAATTTAACAAATCCTGAGAAAAAAAGACCAAAAAAAGCACTGAGTGCAAGAACAGCAACTGCAGCAACGGCAAAATTAAATGTACATTAATGTGAGACAGATTTGTTCCTACACGTGTTATCAGTCTGAATAATGTTGGTAAAAAAGCTCAAAATAAAGACAGAACTAAGCAACAAGCCAAATACTTTGACCGTTGCTTAATTCATGATGTTTGTATTCCTAAAAAAAGGCTACAACAACACCAACTTTAAAGCTACAGCACAGCCTGTCCAGATCTTACCACTCTTTAACTGAGGAACATTCTTCGTGTGTCAGACTGGCCTTCAGCATCTTTGAAACAACCAAAATTTTACACGCCCACCCCTGATAGTCCAAACTTCCCCTGAGCTTTCACCAGAGAGAGTCGATTGAACTCGTTCCAAGCAAAACACAGCAAAAGAAGCAGCAGAAAGGAGCAAATGTGTGGTGGCACCTGGCAAATAGAAGCTGGAGAAGGGATCAGACTCTGCGCCCAGGATGATGTTGGAGATTTTGTCGATGACTCCTTGCCGAGCCAGGAACTGCCGCCCCTGGGGGGTGTGGGCCAGCGAGGTCACCATCTCGATGCACGTGGCTCTGCAACACACAAAGTTCTCTTGGTTTGTTTCACCTGGGGTTGTTTGTTGAAGCGCTCCGTGGTTAAGAAAAAAGAAGCCACAACAACCCCAAACGACCCCCAACTGTTCAAGCTTCTCCGAGCTCCTTCTGCTCTTTAGATTTGTGAAAGAGCCTGAAGTGTTTCTACTGCAGCCAAACGAGATAATTAGCACTCCAGCTTGGTGCTCAGATTAAGGTTTGAAGCATTTGACACACCAGACAGTTGAAGAAGAGGCAGATAAAGCATTTTTCTGAAAAAGGTTTTGCCAGAAACACACGCAAATAGGTTTATGAGTTTTAACAAGGGTGGAAATCTCCTTGGCAAAGTCGCCAACGTACCTGACCAGCACATCCTCTCCAGTCAGCTCCCCAATTAACTCAGAGATTAACCCACTGTTTGCACAGTAATTCAGAGACTCTGCTGACACCGATGAAATCTCCACAATTAACTAAACAAAAGCAAAAAAAGGACCGTTTATAAAAACATTCCAATAATTCACAGCAACAGCCAAATACATCTCCTAGTGCTAATTTACCCTACATATATTATACATGGAATTAATCACACTTTTATTTAACCCAAGTGTTTGCCTGAAGCAACTTCATAAGGAGTTCCAAGCTTGCAGCACATGCATTTGATCTCTGGTCAGGACCAGCTCTTCCTGTGCTATCCCCATTTAGCTCTAAAATGGCTAAATTGTGTTACTGCTCCTTTGCCAAACAGCATTATTCTGACAGCTGGCACCCAAAGCTTTCAGCATTTCACATCCAAAAGTTAAGAGGCTACAGTTAACTGGTTTATTCCAAGAGAAACCATCATTTTCTGGTGTCTTTAGTAATTCTGTGCAGCCCTTCCAATGCCTTAGTTAGAAAACGAACAGTAATTCACACTTTTTCACCCAAAAACTGTTAAGAGAAGTTATCACATCATGAGAGCCCACACTGCTGTAATCTCCCTACTCCTTCCTGGCTGTGATAAAACACAGACACGAAGAAAAGCAGTGAGAAACAATCACTTAAAAGCCCCAAAACCCAGCCTGAGAGCCGGGAGCACCAGAGAACCTCCCCACCTCATAGACCCTGTACCGAACAACGTCACTCGTGGCCATGACATTCCTCAGGTCCCCCAACAAACTGCTCCCAAACAGAGCCTCCAAACCCTCCTGGCTCTGGGCTATTCTCGACAGAGATTTGATGGCCTGCAAGCAAAAAAAAAAACCCAAAAACAGCAGCTTGTTACTGAAAAGGAACCAAAGCACGCAGAGAAGAAAACCCCAGATTATTCGGTTTACTCGCAGTGTTCTTTACTAACTCGATTTTAATGCAAATTCAGCTTTCACTGATGAGAGCTCGTTATTAATGGCATCCAACACCCTGAGCTTGCAGAGGGATGGGACAACAAAGCCACCTTTACCTCTTTGGCCACCGCTATTTTCTCCCCACCGATGCAGTTTATGATCTGCCGTAACAGCTCGGGGCTCTGGAGGATTTCTGTGACAGCAGCTGAGTCTTCAACAATCCTCCCAACCTGATAGAGGAGTTACAGAAAATAACATTAGAACAAATTTTTTTCCCCCTGTTGTAAAGATACTCAAGCACTGGAGCAGCTGTGCAGAAAGCCAGAATCACAATTTTTGGATCCTAACTCAACTGGACAACACCTGAGCAGCTGCCCTTAGCTGAACTTGTAGAAATCCATCCCAATCTTTTAAATTAATGCAACAAGTGTCGAGTTCCCACAGCCTGTTGGGTGTTTCCACAGTCATTTAAGGTATCCCGACCATCAAAGTGTTGCTGCTTTTCATCCTCACATCACTGCTGGCCTAGAAAGCTTTAGCCAGGAACACGTAGCAGAACTTTTATTCCCAAGTTGCTTTTGTAAAGATATCGTTGTTATTGACGTAGCATAAAGCATTATATACACACAGCACGGTCATTATCCCAAATAAAGGAGCAGAGTTTGCTTTTATCCCAAACTGAGGCAGGGAAGAGCAGGTGGGAGCTAAGGCAGGGCTCAGCACAGAGCTCAGCCCTCTGCTCCTGGAGGAATTTCTGTACCTGGGCCATGGAGAGGACCTTCACAGAGTCATCGGCGTGGAAAAGGCCCTTCTGCAGCTCCTCCCTCAGGTTCTGGATCACGTACAGGGGGTCCAGCGCCTGCAGCAGCCTCTCCAGGATGCAAACACATTCGGACACCTGTTCCCTGAGCGGAACGGAGAGAAAACCGAGCCCTTGAGGAGAGGGACGCGGCAGGGAACGAGGCGGCAGGGAAC